>PITA01007113.1:0-94304 GCA_004023965.1 Spilogale gracilis
GTATTGTTGGATCCTGTTAGCAAGGATCTTGTTGAGAATCTTGGCGTCCGTATTCATCAGCGATATTGGTCTGAAGTTCTCTTTTTTGATGGGGTCTTTGTCTGGTTTGGGGATTAGAGTGATGCTGGCTTCATAGAAAGAGTCTGGAAGTTTTCCTTCCGTTTCTATTTTTTGAAAGAGCTTCAGGAGAATAGGTGTTGGCTCATCATTTCAGACGGACTCTACTTGACACACCGGTTAGTTTCTCTCTGGTACAAGACCATCGTCTGAACACAACCAAGAGGAATATGTTGATCTGGCTGGGCTAATTTACATAAAATGCAAATATATTTCTCTTCATTGAGAGCCCCAGCCCAAGACACAAGAATAATGCACAGGCCAGAGGCACCCAGATTAGCATTTGAAAAATAGGAGCTAAATGGGATACAAAAATTAACCATCATCCTCAGATGGTACCATGAAGTAGGCAGCATTATTATTTGTACTTTGAGAAGAAAAGAAACAAAAGCTTAGTGACGTTAAGTCACTTGCCTAAGTCACCAGGTAGAAAAGACCCAGTTTTGTTCCTGCAGCCCATAATTACCGTGTTCAGAAGGTGTCATCCAGGCTTCTCACCCAACGAACCCACAGCACTGACAATAGCAAGACCATCCCAGTCTAAGTTACATGTTCAGTGATCAGCCTCACAGTAGCTATGGCTTCTGGGGAGAACCGTTGTAAGGAATGACCTAGAAAAGGTGGGGTATAATTAAGCAAAAGATAATATATAAACAGCACAGGAAATATAGTCAACTGTAATAATGACAGATGGTCACTACACTTATAATGGGCAGTCCAACGCACAGAATGTATGGGAGGAAATCACTAAGCTGTACACCCGAAGCTACTATAACATTGTATGTCAATTAGTCTCCAATAAAAGAAGATGATATTCAGTTGTGTGAATGTATTCAGTTACTGAAGGAAAGAAAGAAAGAAAGAAAGAAAGAAAGAAAGAAAGAAAGAAAGAAAGACAGACAAACACAGGACTTCAAGCCACTGTTGGGAATTGTGAGCTGGTCTTAATAAGCAATATTGCACAAGGTAATATGGCAGTATTTTCTCTGGCAAACAGAGTTGCTGGAAACTTTTAATTAGCAAGAAAATCTCCCAAGTTGTGGCTTGTATCCCTTCCCACCAGGCAAGTGCAATGTGAAAACAGTTTGCTCAGTGAAAAAAGCCCAGAGTTAAATAATGAAGCAGTTCTCCAGTCCTTGGGAGGGAAGCAGGACAGCCTTTCCAAGGATTCACTTAGTGTTGACTGGAGGGAGAGAAGAGGAGGGAAAAAAAAAACAACACAGAAGCCATTCACACACCAAATGTTCCCACTAAACAATTACTTTCAAGAAATCTCAGTTTGTAAAGATGATAATCATTCCTGAGTTTGGGGGCTCAGCAGCTACAGAAGAGAACTCCTGGTAGAGGGATGGCTGCCCTCAAAGGCCCACTGCTGGGACAGGCCACCACTGTACTCCAGTCTGGGGGCAGGAAGACCTGACTGTGCTCTGTATCCTCCTGGCCTCAGCCCTGGCTCACCACTGGAGGCTGGGGCTGTAGCCCTCAGCTCTCCATGTTTTTGGGTGGTCAGAGGACTTGTTTCTTTCTGCTCCTTGAGATAGTATATTGAAGAAAGTGTAGGTGTCTTCTACATCTTGTATCTGTCCAGACACTTTCAATCACAGGAAGGGGGATATCATGTGATCTGACCACCAGAGGACAGTGTCTTAGGTTGGGTTTCCCAGAAGGAGAGCCTAAGACAGATTTGGGGCAGGTAATTTGTTAAGAGTGTGATCTAAGGCAGAAGGATGAAAAGAGAGGAAGAATCAAGCAAGGATATAGTCTCAGGTTGACTTTAGTTTGGACCTGACCCCAGGGGGGTCAGGACCATAAATGGTACCATAGACATGCCCCAACCAAGTGGACAGTTGGGGTGGTGCTTCCAGAAGAGGGTGCCTCTGGGGAAGGAGCAACTGTGAGACCTTAGCAGCTGACACACAGACGCTGGTGCGCGTGCTCTGCAGCAGGAAAAGCAGAGCAAATACAGGTGTAGGGAGAAGCCAGGAAATTGCCTTCCAACTCATCTCATTGTGGTGGCAGCTCTGAGCCAGTATATTAAATTCATTACAGATGGCGTATCTCCTTTGATACATGCAATGACCTGATAAGATAGGCAGGGTAAACGCAATTTCTCTTCTGTACCATCTCCTATTTCCTAGAGGAGGAAATGTGCCCAGATAGACTGAATTACTAGCCTAGAGGAGCCAGATAATAGGAGATGAGCTGGAACTAGAATCTAAGACATCTGCCTTTGAGTTCTGTGCCCTTTCTGCTGTCTGTCTCTTACCGCTCATGATTAAAGGTGACAAAAGTCAAATGATGACACAAAGATAGCGGTGGAGAAAGCTAGTGCCATGGGGTGCGGGGACCGTGGAGCAGACTTGTGCTTCCTTCAGAAGGAAGGCTTGATGTGGGGTCACATCAGGGTGGAGCCTCTTCCATGGTGGTTGGGACTTGGATGAAGAAGGGACGAGAGCTTTGCAGACTCAGGTACCCCAGACTAGAATGGTCTAAGATGCATCTGTGGTAGAATATGTTGGTCCTTCTGGAGAGGGGTTGGATTTGCATAAGCAACGTTGGGCCCTGTGTGTGTTGGAAAGAGGGTCTTTAATCTTGGAAGCTCACCATTTGGCTCATTCATCTCACAGGGTCGCTCCATGTTCCATCCCACACCCTTCTCTGGCTTGTAAATTCAGTTGTAGTTTCTGAGTCTTCACTCCTGAATAATTGGCCCCAGACTACAGAGAGTTGTACGAAATTGCTTTGCATGATCAGATGAAGCAGAAGAAAGCCTGAAACTTAACATGCATTTTCTACGAAGTCATGATAGGATTTCATAGAATTAACATGGTTTAGATGAGGTCGAAGCAATCAAATGCTCCACTTTTACCTTAAACACTCCTACCTAAGAGGTTTCCCAGGGTCTCGAGGAAAAAGACAAAGGAAAACAAATTGTCACCTTCTTGTTCCTAAGGTCTGGGCCACAAACCCTAATGAAGAAGGTGTTGAGAAATCTGAAGGATCGCTGTGGCCCAGCCCAAACCCTGAGGTGGCTTCCCTCCCCATTGCCCCTCCTACTGCAAACTCCAGAGAAAGCTCATCATAGAATGGCTCAGTCTAGTCCACGAAAACTGGGAAAGCTGATAGAATGCATACAAAGAAAACTCTTTTTTTCCTGAGGGATGGCCACGTCAGTGACCCCTACAACTAGCCACCGGAATCGAGGAGAGGTGGTGAATGAAGTCTTCATTAGAACTTTCAGAAGGAACCAGTGCTACTGACACCTTGATTTGGAACAGCGATGGGATAAATCCCGGTTGTTTCCAGCCTCCTGGTTTGCGGGAGTTTGTTGTAGCGACTCTGGCAGACCCAGCCCGTTAGGTGCTCTGCCTTAGAGCTTAGAACAACATGTGGATGGATGAGCCACCAGACCGGCCCCACCTGGGGACCTCAGCTACCAGGGAGCAAGCCTACCAGCCAGCATTCTAATCTGCACTGAAACATGGGGATTCCCAGAGTCCCCCCGGGGACTGCACATAGAAGCTTCTGCCTTTGGCCCATCAGCCAGCATCCCTGCTCAGAAACATCCCATTAAGCCAGGCTTAAGCACCTCTCAGGACTCCTGGGAACTATGTTCAAATGACAAAGCTGTTCTCCTTTTTGGCAAAGGTCTTTCATCAAGCAATACAGAGTATATGTTCAATCATTCCCCTATCACAATGAAGAGACAAACCCTGTTAGCGTGTGTTCGCTGAGAAAGAAAACAAAACAAAACACAACAAAACAAATGTAAAATGCCGCTGCTTGGTACACCCAGGGACTAGCTGGGCTTTGAGTCTCCACGCCTCTTAGCAGTAGCTAGTGAAGTGTAATTCGATCTTTTAACTTCATGATATATATTCATGTCAGTGGCTTTAAGATAAGGAAAAGACTTTGGTGAAAAATGAAACTTCTGATGAATAACTTGGAGGACGTTGAATAATATACAAATATGTCTTTCCCCTCAGTCAGACAGATTCCAAATCCTGCTGGGCTTCCATCCCTGTCACCGCCATCCTTGTACAGGGACAACAGTAGGGGAGGAGGAAAGAGAAGAAATCTGGGCATTTGGGGTAGGGAGGGGGTGTGGAGAGACCAGGAAAAAGAAGGGGAGGAAAAACTCAGCATGTAGTAATTGAAAAATTCTGAAAGATGCAGGGAAATTGGCACATTGTTGATAATAACCATAATAACAAAGTTAATGACAGGCTCTCAGAAGGACCTCCTGGTCTCAGATGTGTGGTAAAGAAAAGGAGCCCTTAGCTGAGTTTAGCAATGAGGCATTCAACCCCAGCAGCCCAGCAGCCATGGCTGACACTGGCTATTTGTCTCCTGCACCCTCCCAGCCCCCCTTCCTCACCCCTCTACAAAATTATTGGTACTGAGCCTCTTCTCTGAGAGTTGATGAGAGAATAGGTGTAAACATTCATGGGATGGTGGGGATGGTTTAGGGTTGTCTTTTCTACATGTATTTCATTGTTTTTCCTACAGAAGTGAGGAGAGGAAGCACTGGGTTTGTGAGATGGGTTAGTGTAGGGCACCGGTGGCCCAGGGGGGTGAGGAGCAGGTTTTGGGATGTCCAAACCTGCCCCTGCTTCTACTCTGGTAAGGAGCCTCTTTGCTCTGCCACAAAGGTGTCCCAGGGAAGCGCAGAAGGGTGGGCAGAGGAAATGCTCCTTCATGATGCACCTGTGAGGCTCTAGGTGTTTTTCTAGT
Organism: Spilogale gracilis; assembly: GCA_004023965.1. NCBI lineage: Eukaryota > Metazoa > Chordata > Mammalia > Carnivora > Mephitidae > Spilogale > Spilogale gracilis. The sequence goes on from PITA01007113.1 coordinate 4,852, forward strand.
TCAATGTCTTTGAAAGAACAAAAGAGAAAATGAGGCTTAGGGAGTTAGAGACTCACCCGACACCTCAGAAGCTAATAAATGCAGAAGCTCGCATTGAACCTGGACCCATAGCTCTTCAAAGGCAGTCTTGGGACAACATCGTGAGCTTGCCCCCACCGGCGCAGGTGGTGCCCTGGATGAGTTGGATGGGATGGGAACCCTTAATGCTGAGAGCTGAGTGGAAGAGACTCCATTCAGAAGAGGGACATTTGCATGATTCACTGATAAACACTCATAAAAAGCATATACTATGAATAGAAAATCACTTGGAGAACAGACTCTTTTCCAAAGCTGGCAGGGCCCATTTGAACCTGCTCACCTTCCATTCTGTGTCTTTCCCAGGTGATCTCACACAGGCCCAGGGCTTCCAGAATTCCAGTTAGGAGCCTTTAGCTACCCCCCTGTATCAGAGCATGTGGGTCCTTAGGTTCCCATTCATTTAAAATGTTTTCCAGCAGCAGACAATGCCTTCCCCATGCCATGTTCATCCTACAGTTCATGCACACTCTCTTGCCACAACTGATAACCACTCAGAACCTTAATTGGTGTTGTTTTGTTCCAACATTTGTTAACAACAGCAAATTACTTATGGATGGGACATTGCCAGTAAAATTGCTAGGCAGAGAAGTTCTCTACTTTTGTGAAAGAAATAAAAGAGGAGTAGAGAGCAACATAAGAGCCATTTCCTTTGCCAAGAATCTTGAGTAATGATTTCCTGTATCTTTAATACTCATTGTGAAGGACCTAAGTAATTACAGCTTCTTTTTCCATTTATAAAGACCAATAAACCATTCTTGAGCAGATATTATGCTACCACAAGTCTCTTTTGAAGTTATTGTCCATCTTTGACCTATGAATGTTCCTATTTTAACTATGCTTAATAATGGTATTGCAAAACAATCTTATTACATTTTTAAAAAGTTTATTTAAGAGAACTAAAATAAAATACCCAGAAACCTGCTATATCTGAAAAACCACTATGGAATGTTTTTATATTTTATGTATTTATTTGACAAAGAGAGAGCACAAGCAGGGAGAGCAGCAGGCAGAGGGAAAGGGAGAAGCAGACTCCCCACTGAGCAGAGAGCCTGGCCTGGGGCTCAATCCCAGGATCCCACATTATGGACATTTGATGTGTGACTAGTACATCCTTATTTAAAAAAAAATGAAATGAACATATGCTCATCATAAAAATTTGGACTATGAAAAATACAAATTTGTGTGCAGATTAAAAGGTCCACATTTCTGTAAATCCAAATATCTGATCTTTTTTTTAATTTTAAAGAGAGAGCATATGCAAGTTGGGCGGCAAGGGGAGAGCAGAGGGAGAAGAAGAGAGAATCTCTAGCAGACTCCCCACTGAGCACCAAGCCTAATGCAGGACTAGATCGCAGGACCCCTAAGATCATGACCTGGGCAGAAATCAAGGATTGAACACTTAACCAACTGAGGCACCAGGAGGCCCCCTAAATCTCTAACTTTAAAATTGGTTTTATAGCTGCCTTCCAAGTCCATCGCTCACCATCCCTGCATTCCTATTCATCCTTCAGCTTGGCCATTGCCTCCACATTCAGAGTTCTATCACTGTGCCAGGAGAGAAGGGAAGAGAATATTCTAGGTGGAAAAGAAAGCGTAAACGCCAACCTGTGGAACCATCATTTCCTTCAAGAATCCCACCCTTCACCTCACCACCACCTTTCCCCTGGGGTGGGGCGGTTGTCATTGTCCCTCTCTACCTCTGTTACTTTTCTCCAAATGATCCAAGCACTTTGGGTCTCCCTCCCCCAAAGCATGACAGAAAACCGAATAAATACGTTTAAGACTGCTCCCCAGCTTCTAAGTCCCACCAGGGCAGGATGTGGGCCACAGATTCATACCTGACATTCCAGACCCCACAGCACCACGCGCTTTGTTCCTTCGTTTGTGCTCAATAAATGTTGAGAGAAGAGTGACTTTTAAGATGACAGACATGTTTATCCTCTGACCACCATCAGCTCTGCCTTCATCACCATCTTCTTATTCTCACTGCTGGCGGAGGAGGAAGGCCTTGTCTCCTAGGGTAGGGAGTCCCTGGGGGAGAGTAACCCAAACGCCTCCAAATCTCCCTTCAAAAGCCAGCACAAGCCTTACAGGTTTATTCCCCCAGGTCGTTTCCCTCACCTTTTCTTTTCTTTTCTTTTCTTTTCTTTTCTTTTCTATTCTTTTCTTTTCTTTTCTTTTCTTTTCTTTTCTTTTCTTTTCTTTTTTATTGGTACTTAAATTTTTTTTTTCCAGTGTTCCAAGATTCATTCCCCATTCCCCACACCCAGTGCTCCACACTTTAGGTGTCCCCAGTACCCACCACCAGGCTCTCCCGTCCCTCCATCTCTCTCCCTCCAAGTCCCTCAGTTTATTTCTGTGTCCAAAGTCTCTGTTGTTTTGTTTCTCTCCCTGGATTACCCTACTTCCCATTTACTTTCCTTCTCCCACTGTCCTCCAGGTTACCACTCATGCACTGCAAGTAAGTGAAACCATGCAATACTTGACTTTCTCTTCTTGGCTTATTTCACTCAGCATAATCTCTTCCAGTCCAGCCCATGTTGCTACAAAAGTTGGATATTCATCCTTTCTGATGGAGGCATAGTATTCCATTGAATATATGTACCACATCTTCTTTATCCATTCATCTGCTGATGGGCACCTTGGCTCTTTCCACAGTTTGGAGATTGTGGCCATTGCTGCGATGAACATTGGTGTATATATGGCCCTTCACTACATCTGTATCTTTGGGGTAAATGCCCAGTAGTGCAATTGCAGGGTCATAGGGTAGCTCTATTTTCAATTTTTTAAGGAATCTCCACACTGTTTTCCAAAGCAGCTGCACCAGTTTACCTTTTATTTTCTAAGGCTGGCGTACCACAGCTGAGGTGATCACACAACCCAAGTGTATTTTCCCACAACCGTAGAGGTTTGAAGTCGGAGGTTAGAGGTCAGCTGTGTGGGTTTCTCTGAGGCCCCCCTCTGTACCTTACAGATGGTTGCCTTCCCCCGTGTCTTCATCCGGGCAGCTCTCTGTAAACTGTCCGTGTCCTCATTTCTTCTTCTTACAAGGATATCAGTCGGATTGCACTTGTATCCATTCTAACAGCCTGATTTTGCCTGACTTCTTTAAGTTCCTATTTCCCAACACAGCCACATTCTCAGGTGCTAGAAGTTAGGGCTTCAAGATATGAATTTCAGGGTGACACACTTCAGTCCATGGATCATGCAGTAAATGTGTGACCTAAACTTTACCAATTGGAAAATTTATCTGGAACGTTGAATTTCCAGTAACATGAGGATAGAAGACATAATTGGAGTTTATTCATTCCAGAGGAAAGCCCTAGTAAGACACCATCTGCCAGGAATGTCTGGTAGGCTACTGATCCCCATTCCTGCAAAAGCTGCCCTAGTTCCTGTCTCCAGGTTATGTTCCTCAAGCTTGAGTTGATTCTGTGGGCTTTTTATAACCTTCCCATAACTTCTTTTTGCTTGTATTAGCCAGGAGCAGTGACTATTTTCTGCAGCCAAGATACCTAATTGATACAATGTAATAAATATCTTTTTAAAAGTTTTAAAATATTTTAGAGAGAGAGCGTGTGTGCCTGAGTGGGGGGAGGGGCAGAGGGACAGGAAGAGAGAATCCCAAACGAACTCCCCCCCACTTGAGCATGAAGACCAACACAGGCTTGATCCCAGGACCCTGAGATCATGATCTGAGCCAAAACCAATAATTGGCCATCTGTCTGAGGCTACCCAGGTGCTCCTTAGATAACTTTTAAAAACTATCTAAGGCTTTTTGCTCACTGACATCTGACCGTGGAGGGGTTCACCACCCCAGTGAGAGGTCCTCAAAAGGCTGCAAAGCTGATCTCCATAAACAGTTTTTGGGCTCAGAGAACTGGGTTTCTATCCCTGGGTCAGGAATTAAAAGGGAAGGGTGAATGGAACATTGACGCATCTCTGACTTGATGTCCCCCTCTGAATTTTAAGTTAAGGTGACGATATACCCTGGTTAGCTAACAGTCCTGCCTCATGCTTGTTTTCCCAGAGTAATTAAGAATCATGTTCCAGGGGTGCCTGGGTGGCTCAGAGGGTTCACCCTCTGCCTTCGGCTGAGGTCATGATCTCAGGGTCCTGGGATTGAGTCCCACATCGGGCTCTCTGCTCAGCAGGGAGCCTGTTTCCTTCTCTTTCACTGCCTGCCCTTCTGCCTATTTGTTATCTCTCTCTGTCAAATAAAGAAATAAAATCTTAAAAAAAAAGAATAGTGCTCCATTCACCCTCACTCTATTCCAGTTTGTATAAAAAAATGACATGATCAGCTCATATTAAGTGTGTTTTGATTGTTATCCTCAGTATCCAGAACAGAGTCTGTTGGAAAGCAAGTTCTTATTTCTTTTTTTAAAAGTTTTTATTTAAATTCTAGTTATTTTATCATATAGTGTAATAGTGGTTTTAGGAGAATTCAGTGATCCATCACTTACATATAACACTGAGTGCTCATCACTAGTGCTGCCCTTAATTCCTATCACCGTGTAGCCTATACCACTGCCCATCTCCACTCCAGCAACTGTAAGAGACTATTAACTATAGAGCTCCATACTTTCAAATGAATGAACAAACAAAAGGGATCTTGCCCCTTTATCATCTATAGATGCACCTTTAATTATTTATTTTTCTTCTCCTTGATGTCACTTGCTGTGTCTGTATCATTAAGCCAAGAAGTTTTGGAAGAGTTGTATCTTGCTCCAGGGAGCTCTTAGAGACACGTTTGGAAGCCTGCCATGTTCCTGTTAGCACCCATGGTAGTGGTGGCTGCCTCTTTAAAAGGGACTCCTTGCAAGGCAAGGTGTGAAGACCACCTGTTGTTGGAAAGTCTGCCAAGATCTGAGCTCCACTGGGCTCAGAATTCTTTCTCCCTCTACCTTCCAACTCCCTACTGCCTGGATGAGGCTCCAACTTGATCAGTAGGCAACCAACATGCACTAATTAGGAGGCACAAGGCATAGCAGAGGATGATTAGCTCATGATGAGCACACACTGCCTAGAGTTGTCTTGTTACCATTATAAATAGATTAGAAATCTGGGGAGCATCTGTATTTTCCCCTCACAGAGGAGAATCTGAAATTGACAGGTTGAAATGAGAATGTGTCAAGTAAAGCTTTGTAATTGACAAAGATTAACTTTATTTCTCTAGACTCATCTCTCTCATCTTCCTCCCTCTCTGCCCCTCCCACAAAATATCACAGCTGCCAATGGAAGAAGCCCAGCAATTCTCTAATTGAACCATAAGATTTTGGAAGGTCAGTGAATGAAAACCATTCTGGCGCTCCAAGGACCAGGTGTGTGTTTACGGAGACAATTAAGTGCTTCCCAGGTGATTCTACCCAGAAACCAAGGAAGATAGATTAGGGACAAGAAAAACAATTCTGTTCTCTGTTGCTTCGTGTGTGGCTACCTTTCTCTTTCCATCCACCGTGTTTGGACATACTCTTAATTGTAGCCAGTTCCTGGAGTACTGACAGCAATAACCCTCTGCAAGGGAGAATAAGCAACAAAAGACTCTACTCTGCATCATATGAAGAGGCTTTTGAGAGGGGCTTTAGGGAGGAGAAGTAGGACTTTAGTGGGTAGATATCCTTAGAACCTAGCAGTCTTCAGTCCATGGGACACTCTGGGCACAGGTACTTAAGCACAAGAAGTCTCTATTCTTCTAGGACCAGACCACATACTTTCTCAGGAGCAAATCACTGAAGGCGCCACTTTATCTGGTTCATTTCTAATAGCTGCAAACAGTGCTGCTCCCCAGATACTAAGCCGTAATGACAGATGGCATGTGTGCCTGTCATGATCTATTTTCCTCTGTCTTTGGTTGACATTTTGAAAAGAATCTGTGTCTTGTGCTCCCTCTCTGAAAGAGCTCTCCTTGAGCTGTGATCGGAGTCAAAGGCAAGAAACATGTCCTTGGTACCTTCAGATACATAAAATATGTATTTTTACAAATAATGGTTTCACTTGATTGTTTTCCAATGTGTAACAATAAAGGAACTCAAGTCAGTGACCCTCAGAAAAGCTTTGAGGGAACCCAGAAACTGGAACAGCACACATCCTCGCAAAAGCTTTGTACAAAAAGGGAGAGTAAACAAGAATCGATGTCATACATTCTAGAGCCAAAAAAACCATGAATGAGCAAGGCCAAATTGTTTTGGAGTCAGGTCCTCTGTTTTAAATCCGGCTTGGGTTTGGGCCCGCGTCTTGATTCTGCTGCTCGCAGGAGAAACTTTTTGATGATAATAGCCAACAGAAGGTGCTGCAAGTGCATGTTTTTCACTTGGGGCTTGCTCCCATGGCCCTTGTCTCTCGAGGAAAATTAGATCAGTTATATATATTAGAAAAAAAAGCAATATAAAAGGAGCTGTGACCTTGGGGATTAAGGTGTAAAGAGCTGATTTTAACGAAAATTCTTTTTTCCTTCTGACGGGGAGTTGAGGAGAACCAGGTAGTTCTGATTCTTTCCCTGAAAGTAGAGCCCTAGGTGAGAGTAGGCAAGAGACTGGTCAGATAATTTTTACAACTTGAGGCCAGGGAGGACAGAGAAAGGAGATTCAGCACAAAAGAACTTGGGCTTCTCAGGCTCAATTCATTATTTGTCAACCCCTAGTTATTTTGTGTGTTTTTTACCCATATTATCTCATTTGATCTGGGTTCCAAACCTGTGGGGTAGACAGATGACATCATTGTTAATTTATAGATAGGGAAAGTGGGCCTTGATTATGTCATTATACCGCTCTAGGCCTCAGACAATGAAAAAGTAATAGAGTTTTATTGAGATTTCTAGTCTCTGAATAAATTGAACTCTAGCTAAGGCTCTCCCGTTTTTGTATACAACATCCCATTGATTCTGCTCTGAATGAACCTATACCTCCTCGTGATGTATGGCCTGAGAACACAGAAGCAAAGAGCATTTTGAAGGGCACTCTGCTACTGTAAAGTTAATGGTGATTAAACCAAGTTTAAGAGGCATCGAGGTGCAGTAGTACTTGGGAGGTAATTGTTGGGCTACATCTGGTCCCCTTTGGCAGTACTGTTGGAGGAGACCAAGTCTGGCAGGATCTGGTGTGTGTGTCAGCATGAGGCATTCCCATTGCTTATGTTTGCTCTCTGGCCTTCTTCCCTCTGAATGAGGCCAACTGCTTTAAAAGGCAAGCAGTATAACATGGGAAGCTGGGGCCTGGCATCTTTTCTGAAGGCAGAAAAATCTTCCTTCAGCCCAGTGAGGGAGGCAAGGGCGTCAGGCCATGGGTTGCTAAACAAGTGGGTCAGCAGGGCACTGACATGTGGAGGGCTGTGAGCCACCAGATGATGAACATACTTGGAAAGTTAGACTCTAAACTGTTTGGACCCTCAAAATACAAGAGCCATCCTGGCACAAGCATCAGGCAGTCTGCTGATGTTCCGTGATGTGTCACTCAGTTTTGCCTTTCAGGAGGTATGTGGTGGAAAGAACACTATCCTAATTAAGCAAGAAGACATGGGTTCTGTCTCTAGCTCCACGCTTATTTGCTCTTTAACCTTAGAGAAGTCACTTTGCTCTCTGCCTCCCAGTTGACCCATCTACAGAGGAAGGGAGGTCCGAAGTACGCTCATCATAGTCATCTATCACTTCCGGAATTGGCAATGTGCTCTTCCCACCTCTGAAAATCAAAAGTATCCAGTGAGGCAGGCCACAGAGTGTTTGTCTTTTGCAAATAAGAAATCGTGGTCCACAGTGATGTACTGGAAGTCAGTGATTTCCTAACTCCTGGCTTACTATTCTTTCCAAGGCACTATCCATCACCACCTTGACGCGCAGTGTGTCTTTGTTGCAGATAACTCAATCGGAGGGCTCTCTCAGAGCTGCAGCTGTTGCTCAGGAGGAAATGAGCCAATTTGGAAGAGGTTCTCACTTCTGCAGATGAAGGTGCCTTGTATCATGGTAACAGGAGCTGGAGCAGGTACCTGTTCCCTGGTAACTCTCCCTGAACGATTTCAGTGGCGGATAGAGCAGTTACTCTCTAATTTCAACAGGAGAATCCTCTGAAGCTCTGATTTGGGCATTCATAGCTGGGCTTCAGCCTGAGGACTTCTGCAAGCTTGCTTATTGGGTTTAGAATCTCCTGAGAGAAGACAATTCCGATGAGAAACCCCGCAGAGGAGTGACTACAAAGCCAATCACACTCTCCGCCTTCTGCCTTTGCCTGTCTGTTACCAGAAATCTGGCAGACTCCCGCTGGTACCAGAAGCACGGGCTCTATTCCTAGCATGGCTCAGCCCAAACGAACCAGCTGACTAACGTCACTTTACCACATATTTCACATCTGTCCTCTTTAATCCGGTGGAGTGATCTTATCAACCCAGACGTAAATGAACATGGGAAGAACTCGGATCCCACTGGAAAGCAAAAACTACTGCATTTAGAAAAATTGCTTTTGACATGCGATCAGAATATTAGACACATTATATTACTGGGGAAGCTCATTATATATCCCTTCAGGATGTGTAGGCACTTTATGTTACAAACCACTAGTGAGACCCAAAAAACCTCACTATTTCTTTTAGGAGTATGATAAATGACATCCTCAATATTCAAAGAAATTAATTATATCTTTTAATTTTTTTAAAAGGTGAGTATAACCCAAGAACAGTTATACCAAGAATAATACATAATTTTTAAATATATTCACAAATCAAAAGAAAACCTTTGTTCCATTCTAAATCTTATAATTCCAGTTAAGAAAATATGATTCTGGAATGGTCAGCTAGCATCCAAAATAGAGGAGCAAATTATTCATCAAAGCTCTCTGGTTCCTTGGGTTTCTGGGATCCATGGTAATTTACCACATAGTTTGAACACTAAAAAGATTAAAACATCTAACTTACAGCCCTTATTCTAAGTACTTAGTTCATATTCCCTTGTGAAAAGGATAAGTGAGAAGAGCCACTCACTTATCCTTCCAAATTCCTTCCTCAGCAGTGGGCAAGAGAAGATCCGTTGCTGGTTTGATGCATCAAATGGCATTAAAAATGTTAATAATAATAATAGTGAAAAAAAAATAATACATGTATTCTTGGTTCCTTCTCCTCTTTTCATTTCCTCATAAAGTCTATAAGGCCTACATTGCAGTTCTAGCTACCATTTGATGTGACCTGATGCCACTCAAAGGCCTTGTGGTTACCAAACCTTCTGCTCAGAAGTCCTGGCCACAAATATTGGGGTGGGAAACTTGAAAATGGGCCATCTAATGAAAGCCACAGGACCACAGTAAATGAATGAGTATACTGAACTCTTGTTACTACTGTTCTCAACACATCATGCCCTCCCCTAGAATGGAATCCTCCATCACACTGCTGTCATGTAACTTAGCAGTGCCTTACATCAGAGGAGGCAGAGCCTACTGCCCTACTCCCTGGCCCACTAATGCTCCATGCAGCCATGTGGTTTCCTCTAGTCAACAGATTGGAGATCATGGTAAATAGAATGACCATTTTGCGCCAAGGCCTTATAGGCAAAGGGTATTCTGCTGGTCTCACTTTGAATTCTGTGATCTACCATGAAAAACCATGGCTTCTGGTCCCAGAAGATGCCAACTCATGAAGCAAGCCTGGATCATAACTGAAGCCACATCCTGAGTGGTTCAGGAGAGCCTGGTCAATTTCGATGGCATTCAGCCAAACCACAACCAATCTGGAGATCCAGGAGTAAAACATAAATGTCTGGGTTAGAAGCTGTTTGTTTGGTTTGGAAACAGTAGCGTCATTGCAACGATAGCTGACTGCTAGCAACAGGTGAAGAAAACAGCTCAAAGAGAAAAACCTCGCCAGGGATATCGTTTTGATGTACAAAAATACATTTATTTTCAACAATTTCAAAACCACTGTCTTTTTTTTTACAGTAGAAATATTCAAATGGAACAATAAAATCAAGAACAGTATATGTACATATACTGTATATATAGACATGACTCATGCATTTGTATTCCAGTATTTAGAACAAGTATTGCCATTGTCTGCCCCATTTAACCCTTGAAACAAAAAAGCAGAATCTTTAGAAGTGCTTCTTATCCCGATCTATGCTGTAGCCAGTCAGACTTCTCTAAGTCGCACTCTCTTAGGGTCTCGGAAGAAGGTGAACGATATCGAACAAAGTTAACAGGTACAAAATCCGGCCTTTCCTCCCATATGTATATATACAGTATATCATTTTGTAAAACTAGTGTACTCAGGCTAAGCCTGGAAAGAAAACAATGCTTACGGCATGGCTTCAAGTGACCCTATGGAACAGGAGTGGCGTGTGCCCATGGGTGGAAGGGCTGGGGTGCTGGCAACAAGAGAGCTTTGAAAGCCACTCACCCCAGAGGCAAGAACTATCTTAAGGGAACTGAAGGCAGACATTTGACTTTAAGGAAGTTGTGTACATCTGACAAGCAAATAGCACAGCTTTGCTAAAATCCTCTTTGACTAATGTGAAAGGCTAGCCCCCTATTTGGCCTGCAAGGGCTCACAGAGACTCGTGAAGCCACAAATGTTGCACCCCTCCCACCGGCTCTCACTCCTCCAGTGCCGAGATGCTCACTATGCCTCACCTAGTGCCCAGGGGACTTTTCTGTGCTCAAGTAGCCCTAGAATTCTCCAGAAGGATTATACATTTCCACGGAATCCAACCAGAAAGCAGAAATACCCATCCCTTTCAGACCCGCGACTGAGCTTCTTTAGAGAAAACCCATCTTCTCAGGCTGATAAATATCCTCCATGCTTTCCTTTGGGAGGGGAAGCCTTCTTTCCCTACCTGTGTCTCAGTTTGAAGTCTCTGGTGGGTTTCATCTCGCAACTTCTTCCAGGTCACCGATGGCACAGAAAGCACCCCATGTTCTAGGATGTCACTCTAGTCCTTCCTTGATGACTTGTCCCGAAGAAGCCCTCCCCCCGCCCCCCTCTATATACAGAAGTAGAAACCAGCTATGGCATGGACACAGAGATGCAAGGGTTAAGTGTGACAGACAACTGGAGAGGAGCGTCTGGAACCCAACACATCCAGGAGGCCTGGGGGTTGGTCAGCTCTGAGGGTGAGTGCATAAGCCAACACACGCATCTTTCTTTTTTCTGTTTTCTTTTTTACTAAACATTAAATTATTTCTTAGGAAATAAAAAGCTATGTACATTGTAATTATATACAGTGAGCCATCTGCAGCCTCGCTACTGGCATGCATGAGGCGGGGCCTCTTTCCTAAAGGTGTGCGCGCTTTCTGCAGCTACTTTCCCTCCCCACCAACCCACCTCCTGCACATCTAACTGGGGGATGGTGTGTGTTTGGGGGGGCTTGTGCTGGGGGGAGTGTGTGGGTGATGTGGGGGCGGGGCATTGGAGGTTAATGAGAAGCCAACCCAACTTCAAAAAATAAAAATAAAAATAAAATAGAAAAAAGAAGAAAAGAGACCACAAGGAAAAAGAGAGTCCTCCTATGGTCAGTGGCAGAATAAAGCAAGAAGGCCATGGGAAGATGCATCCTTTGCCCTTAGCACAAATACAGCCATTTATTCTTTTTTGTCTCATTTTAATCAGCTAAGAATGCCTTTGCCTCCCAAAGCTAAGCATCTGCCTGCTATTTATGAAGGGGCCCTTGGTAAACAAAAGGTAAAAAAGACATTTTCATTTTTCCATAATAATAGTCATAGTAATCATCAAAAAGAAAGTCAAAAGGATGGTTGACGACCACGTGGCTGGTTGGTCTTAAACGCTAGTGCAGTTGGGGATCTCCTTTGTGCTTTCGCTGTTGGCAATGGTGGCAATGCCTCCTGCGGGGCACACAAGACAGACAGACGGAAACAGGATGTCAGTTTCACAGGGGCAAGAATCTTCATCTATTTTATTTACTGCTACATATCAAGTCACCATGAACAGGTGCTGAATAGGTGTTTATTAAATGGGACACCTGGCTAGTCTATCCTACCAGCTCATTGGCCTCTGTTGTCAATGTTTCAAACACCAGCACCTGAAGGAGGGAGCCACGCCACGCCATCTTACACACCACAGATAATGGCAGTTAAGAGCCAACACGCAGGGAACAGGTGTGGCGGGCACTGGGCTAATGGCATATTCTCATTTCATTATCACCACAATTTTAGAAGGTAGGTACTGTTATTCCCATTTCACAGATGAGGAATAGGCTAGAGCCCACATTATCTGGTTATTAATTAGGGCATTTGCTGCTTTTGCTTCATAGAAAAAAAGAAAAATCCCAACAGTAGTAGAGAGTTGGCCTCATCCCTCCCCCACTCCAACTCCAGCACTTTCAATGTTGGTCTATTTTTAAGGGGGAAAAAAAAAATCTGACACTTCCACGTGGCCAGAGGGGGCAGACAAATTTTAGAACATTTAGAACATTTAGAACATCTCTGTAGCCAGCTGTTTGCCTGCCCCCCCTCCAGTCCGGCATGAGCTGAAGGACAGGCCACGAGGGCTGATTGCCCTCATGTCCAGACGACAGAGGACACCGCAGCTTCTGGGACCAGCGCACATACCTATGACCCGGGTGTCCAGCTCTTTGTCCGGCAGTTCCTCGGGCTCGGTGAAGTCACTGAGCGTGATTTTGGGGGCGTTTTCACTTTGGCTCACTGACCCAATCATCTCCTGCTCCTTGTCATGTTGGACTTGAGCATAGATGTTAATCCAGGGGATTTTCCTACAAAAATCAGATTATGATCACAGGGTATGCCAAACTGGGGCCATTGGGAGATGCTGGGTCATAAGAGGGAGGAAGAAGCTATCTATAGGGCAGGCTAACACTTGGAAAGGGGCTGGTCACCCAAACACTGTAGCCATGACACCAAGAAACACAAGGCCAGATGCCCAGGGTAGATGTAAACCACAGAACTCCCTAAGGAATGCACCTTCTTCTGGGGTAAACCAAACAGATGTTAACAGAAGGGAAATACTGTTAAGCAGATATGCACTAAAACCCTTAAAATACTTCTCCGTTAAGTTTTTCAAGAAGCTGGACTTTGAAACGCACATCATTATAGCACAGTGAAAAGACATCTTTTTCTAAGCTTGCATCAATTTAATCAATTTGCATTGCTTTCCTTTATGACGAGCCAAGAAAGAAAAGGCTTCCAGCCATGGCTACTATGTTCAGAACACCACCTGTGGGCTGAAGATCTTAAATACCTGGGTAGTCAGTTTCCTCATCTGCTCCATGGAGTTAACAATAGCTTCCTTTGTAGGATTGTAGAGAGGATTAAGGCAAGGATTAAGAGAAGCTAAAAAATATCCTTCAAAGACACAAAGGTTCAGGTTTGGAAATAGGGCAGAAAGACTTAAGGTTGGAGGGCCAGCCAGTTGAGACTGGAATTTTCTCAGAGGATTCATCTTCTGACCCCTTTCCATTTCCCTTGACCCACTGGGCTCCAGGTTTGTAGTCTCCTGTGAATTCCTCTCACCCAGTGTTTCTCAGACTTTAATGTGCCTATTTCCTACCCAGGACTCAATAGGTCCTGATAGGATGAGGTAAAATAGTGCATTTCTACCAAGCTCCCCGGTGATGCTGAGGCGGCTGGTCTGAGCTCCAAACTTTGAGTTGCAAGAACCTAGTATATCAAACTTGTCCCCACCTTGGGGACTTGGAACCAGCTCTTCCTTCTATGACACTCATCCTTCTACTCTTCTCATGATGGTGTTCTTTTTATCCTTCAGAACTTGGCTCTGAGAGGCCTCTCCTGACCACCCCACCTCTCCCATGAAAAATACAGAATTATGGGACAGTGTTTATGAAATAAATGAATAGGGTGCTGGGTTTAGGATGATGTAAGAGGCAAGCCTGCTGACTCTGTTTCCCATGTGTGCTGGGTCTATATTCTCTGTCTTCTTTGCTGTACATGTAACTTAACACAGTGCTTGGCACACACATGACATTCAGTAAGTATCTGTTGAGTGAATGAATAGATGACCTCAAAACTTGTACTCTTTTCTACTTTCATATATTAGATTCTCAAACAAAAGACCATGATTTTACATTGGAATATTATCTCTGGAAGAGACCTCTCTTACCCCATTAAATGATGGAGAAATAAGAATAAAATCCAGACATTTTCTGAAGCTGATCACTGGGAATATTATTAAAATTTAAGGCATCTGACACCTACCCCAACCCAGAACATTCTGTACATTTCTAAAGAAGAATCACTCTCTTGCCCTATGACCAACCAGTGGTGTTTTCAAGCTTCTACATTCTCTTCCCCATTCCAACCTCAAAAGGAGGTTTACTTATAGCTAATTCATTAAGAAAGATCCCAAAATAGGCAGGAAACATGAGCAGTCCCTATCACTCCTTTATATTGTTTCTATTTCTTTAATGGTTGCTTTTCATACATTAAGAGAGGTGTCTTCATGACTCCTACTGGTCTACACCAGCTTAACATAATTTACAAGGACCTTAAGTGAATAGGTTCCATGTGAGGCAGCAGACCCCCAAGCTCTCTAAATATGTATTATTAAAAATTCATGCTGATCCTATTTTCCCCTCATCTAAATAGAAATGCAGGCTAGATTATATTTCTTCTAATCATAAAACTACATATTACTCATGAACTGTGGGATCAGCTGTAATATTTATCAGGTGTCAGAGATGGTCAAACTCTTCCTGATCACACAAGTTTGTGTATTTTAGAGAAGTAGCCAGAGTTCACTGCCTCCGCCTTATTGCTTTCCTAGCGATACCTGGGAGGATTTGGATAAATCTGCCCTTACAAAGATTGTTCACTTTATTTCAATCTCTAAACAACAGGCAGAAAATTCTTTAACATCTTTCACAGATGGGCAGAAGGCATACAATGTTACATCCTCATGTGCACATTTTAAAAAACTTGTCATATTGCTTTTCATCTCTTAACACATGCACTTGAAGGACTATGGAAGAATATCAGATTATGCCCCTTTTTTGCAGGTAAGAAAGGTGGGAAATAAAGAGATTCAGGGGCATCTCTTGGCCTACACATTCATATAGGTTTTAATAAGAGAAGGAAGATGGATCGACCAATTCACTCATAAAAACTTAATTTTTATTTGCTCCAGCTCTAAGTGTTAGGAACCTGAGGGAAGAAATTTAAGTCTCTCTACATTTCTCTGAAGCAAGTAGTCTTCAGACCAAAAAAAAAAAAAAAAAAAAGGCTGGAAAAACAAAAGCTCAAAAATTTTCTTGGATAACCCGAAAAAAAAAATAAAAAAAAGCAAAAACAGATCTACAGATAGAAAGTCTTATTAGGCAGAATTTGCAGATAATAAAAGCCATGTCATAATGATTTCTAATTACCTTGTCTAAAACGTCAGAAAATAACTCTCCAAGATTAAGATCAGATGTGAGAAACAGGGTGATATTTACATAAAAGAAGCTTAGGGCTCATGGCAGCTCTCTTCTCTTTCCTATGTTAAGTGACCACTTGGATCACTGAGAGATTGTTTTCAGTGCCTGGTATATAGTAGTCATTCAGTAAATGTTTGTTGGATGAATAAGTGGTTTAAATACACAGAGAAAGTGTTGGGTCTGAAAACTCAGCATGGCCAGTGATCTGGAAACAGAACTGCCCTTTCTCTAGATGTTCTGCCTGTTTGCTAGCCAGGTGTAGATATTTAAATTTAAATTAAATAAAGTTAAATACAATTTAAACTTCAGTTCCTCAGTCATACTAGTGGTTACTACATTGGACAGTAGAGATTACAGAGCATTTTCATCATCACAGAAAGTTCTATTGGACAGTGATTAAAGAAACAAAAGAGGCTCTGGGAAGCACAGATAAGAACCTGATCTTTGCTCATCAGCAAGCCTGGCCCCCTCCCATAAGGCCATCACAAGAGTTCTAAGTGATAGGGAGGGAAAAAAGACCAAAGAAATAAAAGAAGATCCAACAGGACCTCAACCAAAGGGAAGAAAACTTCCAGAAAATGTAGCTAGAAAAGAAGAAGTAACAGATGATTGGCAAGTGTATTTAGCTGACAGTCTTGTTCACCCAGTTTGAGTCGTGTCTGTTCCCTGTGGCCTTAGCTACGCAATTCACTGTTAGGGACACAGGAAGAGTTGGTTGATACTGGGAAACTATAGAGGCAGAATAATTCAGAGATGGCATTACAGGGCAGAGATTCAAGAAATCCAATATACACATTTAGAGATGCCTATATTAATAGGTTGACTGTCTGGGAGGTTAGTAGCATTTGCAAGAGAACCAAAACCTTCCTAAGTCATAGGATGTCTTGCCTTAGTCTGGAGAGGTATGACATAAATACCTTTTTGCAGGACTTTTACTGGCCCTTGTCCTCAGCAACCATGAGGTTCTAGAAGCCAGAAGGTGACAAATTTGGTTTAGTTGCTCTTCAAGCTCCAGCAACCACCAGGCTTTCCCACAATCAATCCTTGGATGAATAAAAGTGTGCTTTGCATGTAACTGATACACATCCACAAATGGGCATTGTCTCGACTAAACCATTTCTATATGGAATCTTTGTTCTCGACTTGAGATACGATGGTTTGTTCCCATCTTCAAAGGCAACACAGGCAGGTGAGTTCACAGGTCTTGATCCAAGAAGATATGAACTTACATACTGGTCTATTAGTTGAGTAGGATGGTAAACCTCTCTGTGTCCTGATAGGGAGAGTGCTGAAGGCTTCCTGCTAGTTTGGTAATGCAGAGATGTATGTTGAGGAAAACCAGTGTTCTGAAGCCTGAGCTATCCACTAGCGGGCAGCTAATGAGTTCTGGGGGTGAGGGTGGAACACAGAACCCTTACAACTGATCCTTTTCACAGTCTAAAAGCATTACCCTCAGTGTCTGGAAAGATCCCCAGGACCAAATTTTGCTTTCAGAATAATTAAGGATATTTCTCCTTTAACCAGTCTCTGTATGAAGCACATTTCCGTACCCCTGATGATTTTCTGAGAGTCTACCATGTGCCATGTTGTGACACAGAAGGCACCTTGGGAAGTCATGTTCTATAACATTGTTGATTCTTCAGTATGTACCAGATACAGATGTTATTATATTTAAACTGCACGGCAAGCCTATTAAGTATTGTTTTCTCCATTTTACAGATAAAGAGAAAGGCTTAGGGAGGCAGATTCATCTGCTCAAATCTACAAATGATAAGTTAAAATTGGGGGTTCGCCTCATTCCAGAGATCAGGCTCTGAACCAGGACACCTCTGGGTATAAGTATTACCTTATTCAAATAATGGTACAGAATTATTGGTGCAGAAATTAATGGTACAAAAAACAGTTTCATGTTTTAATTAGTATCCCACTATGTCACCCTTCCTGTAGCCTTCAAACATAATTTCTGAATACATGTGAAGTTTTGTTTTCCTGATCAATTACCCTTTAGAAACAGGAAACAGAGGGAGCGGGATGAAGGCTGAATATTTTTAGCATGCAAATTTACACATAGAGAAGAGTAGCTGTAACACAAGGTGAGAAAATGTGTGTGTGCATGTGTATGTGTCCACCTGTGCACCAGATTTCAGTTGCATTTCCTCTCTTTAATGCTGAATGAGTGGCAAGCTGTAGAAAAAAATATCCTAAATACCCAAGACCTTACTTTAGCAATTTAGGTGAGGTTTGAAAATTCTTTCCACTTCTCTTGAGGAGAATAAATTGATTTCATAGGCTATTCTTTATTTTCCTAATTCAATATATCTATAAATTGGATAGAGTTGAGATTCTTAAACCCATTTATTCTTTGACCCTCAACATTACTTCTTTCCTCTTCTCCCAATGCCAAACAGAACTTCAAAGAGAATTAATTTCACATACATGGGATGAGTTTAGGAATGTGGGCTATAGGAAGAATCAGCTCCAAAGAATTTATCCCCAGTATAAAAATTGAGTGATATTAGCACATACCTTTTAAACTTGTAGATCAGGAACACAGCCAGGCCAACAAACACCACTGATAAGAGCATAAGCATGGCCGAGCTACTGTGCCCAGCAGTGGAGTCCACCAAGGGAGCTAGGAGGAAAAAGCAGATGGCTCACTTGGAAGCTACTATATGGAGGGAGTTCCCACTAGAGAAAGGAGGCCAGCTGATGTCCCATCCTTCTGTCCACTCTCCAACTGCCCTGGGCTGTATGCTCTCTGGGCACAGGAAGCTTGGTTTCAATGATGAAGATAGTATCCTCAATCATTGCTTCTCCCGACAAGTAAACTCCTCTGCTCTGCCTAGAGGAACTTACTGTTCCTGATGTAAACTGAGTAATGTGTGTCTAGCTAATGGGAGTAGAAGAGGGGCTCTTTCTCTTAGATGGCCTGAATGCCTGTCAACATAATTATTGCTGGCCCATTGGGAATTTTGGATTAAATAGTCATGCAATATTTCATCCTCTTCCTTTACATGGTTCTGCTAAAACATTGCTGGGTGGGCACATTTAGAACAATCTTTAAAGTCTTATATTAATAATAGATATTTAGGAAATAGGCTCTCCTGGAGACCCAGTACTGGATACCCAATGGACATACCTTTTCAAATTCCTTTTACAAATCAATCACTAGAGCTGATCTCTGTATCAATTTAGATTCATCTGTTGTAAAACAAAAGGGGGTTTAAAGCTATCTCATGTGGCCTCCCAACCAAGATTCATGGAATTGGAGAATTGGAGAAATGAAGAGACCCTGAGTACTATCCACTATAATTTTAACTTGCAAATAAAAACAAACAAACAAACAACAAACAAGAAACAATTAAGTAAAAGCCCACTGAAATTATAGAATTTCTCCCCAAAGTTATCCAGGGATTCAACAGCGAAGCCACTTTTTTTTTTTTTTAAGATTTTATTTATTTATTTATTTGACAGAGAGAAAGATCGCAAGTAGGCAGAGAGGCAGGCAGACAGAGCAGAGGAAACAGGCTCCCTGCTGAGCAGAGAGCCTGACATGGGCCTCAATCCCAGGACCCTGAGATCATGACCCGAGCCGAAGGCAGAGGCTTTAACCTACTGAGCCACCCAGGAGCGCAGCAAAGCCCTCTTCTTACTACCGCAATAGGAAGCCCCGAGAAAGATGTGATTAATCTTTTGTAACCATCACTACTCACAGGAGACCCGCCCACAAAGCTATTTTCAGTCATTTGTAGAGAAGTGTCTGCTAAGGACCTCCTCCCTTTTCTCCCCCGGATAACAGATCACAATCCCCATTTCCCCCTGGATCCCAGCAGGCACTCACCTAATGTTAGCTGCGTGACATACACAACGACTTGAACCCCTGGCTTCAGCTCAAACTGCACCAAGTTTTGGTTTAGAGCATTAAACAGCATCTCTACAATCTGGAAAAAGAAAAAGGAGAGAGAGAGGTACACAGGAAGACATGACATGAGACAGTCTTCCCTCACGGAGCTAGAAACCAGGGTCAAGAGACAAACAGTGACCGAGTTCAATAAAGGAGACAGAATATTGGGACATTTTCATCCGTCTGGTTTTTGTAGCCCTCAGAGCCCTGTGAGACAAGGAAATAGTTGATGTTATTTGCTTATCCTAGGGAGCAGAGTGAGACAGAGGGAGGTATGTCCAAAGTTACTCTGTGAATGATAGTTGATAACAGACCTCAATGTCTCATTCAGTCCCTGGTTTGGTGCTTTCCCATCCGTGCCTTTATAACTCACCGTGGCAAAACCTATTGTGGTTGCCAATGAAAGAACGATAACCCATCATTAGTTCTTTAATCTAATGAAGTAACACACACAGGGTAGAGTGGCCCCAGCCAGGATTAAAGCCAGGATGGAGGTCCCTAGCCCACTCTCTTGCTTTTGCTTTTGGAGACAATGGGAGGCAGACATCAAAGCAGAAGTTGCCTTCTTTTATGGGATAATTTTTCCTCTTTACTTTTCCCCAGCAAGTCTCGGAACACATAACATCGATTTAATCACTCTGTAATTCCCACATGAAAGCCGAGGCTGACTTGGGCTGTGGTCCCTAACTCTTATCTGGCTGTATGCGCCTTAATATCACAGCTGCTATTCATCACCGTAATTACCTATTTATCTAAACGGATGGATATTGTAGCTTCCAAATTTAGTTCACACATGTCACCTGCTATTTCAGAATAAAGAGGTCTTGTAAAAGTGATGCATGCACTGAGAAGCTGAATTTATTTCTGGCCGACGGGGCTGTGCAGCCCTGTACGGTGAGGATCTGCTTCATTTTCCAGAGGAAGAGACTGTGTTGGCATCTCTGCTGCCCAAGGACGGCTGTGGACGGCCACAGGGATGATGTGACAGCCAGGCGAGAAGCGGAGGGACACAGAAGCTGTCTGCACGACTGCCTTGTGTGGGAGATGCATGCTTTGTGCCGATGTTTAGAAGCCTCAAACTCACTTTTTCTTACCTCTCCTGATTTAGTGTCACAGGAAGGCAGGGGAGGGTGAGGCAGAGCACAGCCCATGAGAGCCCAGTAGGAGCAGCGAGTGCGAGAGGGAGAACCAGCTCCTTTACTTCAGGGACAGTATGCCCATCACAGGAACTACATGCCCATTTGATAAGGACGGTAAGCAACAGTCCCTTTGGACATGCTGGTTCCTTAGTCAAAACACAAAGAAGCGATCCTTCTCTCTCCACAGAAGCACACTTAAAAGCAGCTCTTTCTCTCTCCCGAAGCAGAACTTAGATTGACCAGGATCTTTAAGGACAAGAAGCCTATTTTCCCAGAAATAAACAGGGCCACTCAAATCCTTCCCTCTCTCTCCTGTGTCTGTCCCACCTCCACCCCCAGGGGGCCAGGTCACTGGGCAGGAGACCTGAGGAAGTTGCAGGAATGCCAACTGCTGGAATGCCTTCCCTTCTTGTGTGCCAAATGCTCCTGTCTGTGTGCACCTGGGCCTCTTCTGGACAAGCCTGTTGCTCCTCATAGTCCCAAATGCTGGACAGATGGACAGGCCGCTGGGCCAATGGGATGAATCTCCCCTCCCTTTGCGGCTGAGGTGAGGCTATATGCCCTTTGACTGGGAGGTGCAAAACCCCAGTGCCCCAGCCAAGCGTTCTCTCACTTACTTGTTCCAGGTCCTCTTCGTTGCCTTTCCTCCTCTCTGTCAAGTTCTTGGGGGGAAGGATGAAGAGCTCTGCTGAGGTGGGGAGCCCAGGGAACACGGCTACCAGGATCTGGTCTTCCGGGACACCGGTTACCTGAAGAGACCACAGGGTGAAGCTTTGGACGAGGCAGGCTCCCCGAGTCCATCACGAGGAGCGGAATACGCCCAGGCCCGAGGCTCACGTGTATGCCGCCTTACACAGCATGAGGACACAGGGCCCAGGCCTCCTTTCTGTTTCCCCCTCGAGGTGCTATGATGAGTCTCACTACTTCCTCTGACTCTTACACACATTTTTACTGAAACTAAAAATGCTACATGATTTTCACAATATTGCTTGCTGGCTAAAGCTCCTCTCATATTTTCCATTTTTTTCTGCACAGAGAGGACTAGAGCTCCTGGCAAAAAGGTGAACCATACTGGTTGTAAACAAGGAATAGAAGGTTACAAGCAAACGTGGGGAGATGCGAATTTAAAAAAGAACAAGATAAGCAGTACAATTTTCACTTACTAAAGCAGGATTTTTGTATTAAGTTAAAATCGCTGATATTGGTGAGGCTTCAGTTAAGAGGCTCTCTCATTTGTGAGAAAATCAATGTACATTGCCGATTTGTTTTTCAAAAGACTTACTTTAAGGCCATAAAAATATTCAGAGCCTTCATTCAGTAACTGTAACTTGGAGTGTTTGCCCTAAGGAAATGATCCAAAATATAGAAAAAGCCACATACAGGAAGAAAAACATTATTTATAATAACGAATAAATGGGAAAAAACTCAAATATGCAAAAAATTAAGTAAATAATGATACAATCACCCAATAGAATGTTAGTTTACTATTATGATGATAATTAGTACAGTCAGCCAATATGGAAAAACACTTATGATAGCTGCATTCTGATCTATATCCTTACATTTCTTTGGTTACAACCCTATAAAAATAAAAATGTATAAGAGTAAAAAAGCAAAATAAAATCCTAAAAGTTGTGTTAAAATGCTGAGATTGTGAGTGAATTTTTTTCTATTCCTGAGTGTTTAGTAAAAGGATTATATTGCTTTTTGATAAAAACTTAAAGGAAGTTTCTGTCTGGAGGTAAATTCCTAAAGCAAACAAAATGTTGAGTCATCCCCGGTCCCCTGTAAAGAGAAAGGTTATTCTTCCCTATGTGTCTCCTGAAGGTTTTTTTTAGCCAGAACACCTCCTCTTCTTCTGCCAATTTATATAGGGTAGTTTCTGATTTGGCAGAAAAACCTGCCTCCTCCAAGAAGTCTCCACTGACTATCTCCACTTGCAGTGACCTCCTCCAAGTTAGTCTCTCACGCCCACTCTGCTAGATACCATGTCTACCACATTTCAAGGACTTGATCATCCATGAATGTATCTGGGTGATATAATCTTTTCTCTGATAGGTTGTTATGAATGTTCACTCAAACATTCCTGGGGGTCTTGGTGGATAGCTCACTGTTCTGAAGATACTTGCACAGAGTAGAGACCCAATGAAGAGCTGCTGGATTGAATAGATGCGGAAAGGTTGTTTCCCATTGGCTCAGCTCTGTTTCCTGTTTGGGACTAGGCTCACAGATTGGAATTCATTCTCAGGGACATGATAACAGTGAGAACACCAACTTTCAGGGAACTAACAAGTAACATTCAGAAACCTGAAAAGTCCACCAAACACAGAGGATCTCTTGGAACCGGCTTTGCCAAATGTGTTGGTTTCCTGCTGGGGGGCACAATCCCAAGTAGCTGGAAGTCTTGGTGCTCAAGTCTATGGGGCAAAAAGATCTCATCCCTCATCCTAACCAGCCAGGGGAAGCAAGTCTCTGGAAACCATTCTGAAGGGCAAAGCACAGAGAATCATCCAGTGGAGTAAAGGGGATAAGCCTATGAGCACCATCGCTGTGCTAACCCTCTGTCCCAGAGAACAGTGGTCTCAGTGGGGGTGGAGGGGTGTGTCAGCCAGTTAGCAACCTTGAGGGAACTCTGGAGGTGTGTGCCTGGAGTCACTTAATCCCATCGAAAGAGATACTTAAGGGACAAGTCCTCGTGAGATTTAAGGCCCAGGCATCAACCGACATGGCTGATTATTATTTATTAGTATTATTATTACAATTACCAAGTTATTTATGAAAAAAGCTAGTATGTTTTCAATAAACACAGTCATGCAAAATATACACAATTCTGGACGCTTCACAGTCACAGGCATGTAAGAGTAGTCGCATTTCCATCCCTTTCTATGAATAATCTTTTTGAAAAAAGATTTACGATGAAGATCGTAGACAACTCCCCACAGGAATGTTCTTTTGAATCATTCTCTCTTCCTTCTTCTTCTTTTTCTTTTCTGTCAGTTCCTTCTCCAAGTCCTTCCCTGGCTCATCCTCCTCTGCCTTAGGGAGCATCAGCATTCATGTGTGCCCTTGCCCCCACTCCCCCTGGGGAAGTTAATTACCTCCACACTTTCAGCTTCTACACCTCTGCCTTCAGTCAGGGTACATCTACTTGACCTTAAGATCCATATTTTCAATTCCCCTGGTTATCCTCACCCAACTGTTCCTCATGTGTTCCAAACTTACATAAAAAAATCACATCATTGGGGAAACTAGGTGGCTTAGTGAGTTAAATGTCTAACTCAGGATTTCAGCTCAGGTCATGTCCCAGGGTCATGAGCCTGAGCCCCGCATCAGGCTCCATGTTCAGTGGGGAGTCTGCTTGTCCTTCTCCCTCTGTACCTCCCCCCAACTCGCTTGTCCTCACTCTCTCTTGCTCTCTCTCTCAAATCAATCAATCAGTCACACCATTACTGTACTTCAGCATATTTCTCTGACATGGTTGACTAAGGGCAAGGCCATTTCCTCCCTGCTCTGGAATCAGAAAGCTTCTCTTCCTCTCATTCCCACTACATACTATTAGTCACCAATACGACTATTCAACATCTCAAGTAACATTTGAATCTTTCCTCTTCGAGATCTTGTTACCTATGGTCTAGAGAACTACAATAGTCTTTCAAATGGTCATCTTTTGTGAAATTTCTCCCCTACCCTATTCAATTCCCACCTCAGCAGCCATTCCTCTGTACTATTAACACAATGGGTGTCAGAATATTGTCAACATTTTTTGCTTAAAGAAGAAAGCGTTTTTTCCAATTTTCAGTGCCTACTGGGTGTCTTTCAGACCTCTGCAAGCTTCTCTGATGCTCCATGAGTTGCCCGAACCATACTAGCTCAAGTCTAGCTACAGTGGCCTTACAACTTATAGACTGACTACACTAAACTCTGCCATTTCCCTAATATGCTGCGCTCTTTCAATAGTCCACGGCTTTGCACATACTATTCATTTTACTTGAAAGATACCATTCTCAGGGGTGCCTGGGTGGCTCAGTCATTAAGTGTCTGCCTTAGGCTCAGGTCATGACCCCAGAGTCCTGGGATCGAGCCCCACATCAGGCTTCCTGATGAGCAGGGAGCCTGCTTCTCCCTCTCTCGCTCCCCCTGCTTGTGTTCCCTCTCTAGCTGCGTTTCCCTCTGTCAAGTAAATAAAATCTTTAAAAAAATAATAAAAAAAAAAGATACCATTCTCTTTCTGTTAACCATATGTATCTTTTAAAACTGAGCTCAGAGGGAAGAGGGCAAGATGGCAGAGGAGTAGGGAACCCTATTTCAACCATTCCCCTGAATTGAGCTGGATATCTACCAGACCACCCTGAAAACCCACAAAACCAGCCTGAGATGTAAGAAGATATATCCGGATCTCTACAAACAGAATGTATATCTGGCAGTTGGTTTTGAGGTGTGAAGTGGAGAGGCATGATTCTGTGGGCAGATACTGGAAGACAAGTGGAAGGCGGAGGGAACTGCCATAAGTGCTGGTGCTGGGAAGGTAAAATAACACAGGAGTGTAAAAGCCTCCCATGCTGGGGACCAGGCACAGACTCGCAAACTGGTAATGGAGGAAGAGGACTTCCGGGCAGTCCCCCAGGCTGAAACCTGGGGCTGGGGGATGCATGGGCAAACTGTGGGTGGCTGGCAATTTTAGAAGCCCAAAGGGCAGAGACATGCCTGGACCTGGAATCGAGGTCTAGGAGTGCTGCTGTGGGGTGCACAACCCAGGATGCTGCAGTTTTTAGCAGCACAGACAAAAATGGAGTCAGTGTGGCCTAGAGGGCTTTCTGGAGAACAGACTGCGATCTCTCTGTTCTGAGACAGAGGTCTGGATATGGTCACCACTGCTTTGACTCTTGGAAGAGACACAGAAAGCTGCCAGGGAAAGCCACCAGAGAACAAAAGCCTCATGAAACTGGTTTTCACTGAGCCCATTGCAACCCCCCCCCCAACAGGGCAACTCTGCCCAAACAGGGTTGCCTGAGTAACAGCACAGCAGGACCCCGCCCCAGAAGACAGGCTGGAAGAACAACAGGTTGACAACCCTAAGGTCCCTAAAGAATTGGTGCATCTTGCTTGGGTAGTGGTCAATAGTTTGGACTCTGTACATTCCCTCAACCACCCCTCAACAGAATGACTAAGAGGAGGAATGCCCAACACAGGAAAAATTCAGAGACTGTGACCTCTGCCATAGAACTAATGGATATGGATATAAGTAAGATTTCAGAGCTACACTTCAGGGTAACTGTTATACAGACAATAGCTAGGTTGCAGAAAACCATTAATGGCAACATAGATTCTCTAACGGCAGAATTGAGAGCTGATCTGGCAGAATTTAAAAATGCTATCAATGAGATCCAATCTAATCTGGATACTCTAACAGCTAGGGTAAATGGGGCAGAAGAACGAATTAGTTATCCAGAATAAAAGCTGACAGAAAAGAAGGATCAGGAGGAGGCCCAGAAAAAACACTTTACAATCCATGAAAACAGAAGTAGAGAAATAAATGACACCATAGAGTGTTTCAATGTCAGAACTATAGGGATCCCTGAGGGGATGAAGAAAGAGAGGGGATTAGAAGATATATTTGAGCAAATCCTAGCTGAAAATGTCCCTAATCTGGGGAATGAAACAAGCATTCATGTCTTAGAAGTATAAAGAACCCCTCCCAATATCAAGAAGAATAAACCAATGCCCAGGCATGTAATAGTAAAACTCCCGAATCCTAAAACCAAGGAAAACATCTTAAGGGCAGTTAAGGGGAAGAGAGTCCTTATGTACAGAGGGAGGAACATCAGAATAATGTAAGACCTGTCCACAGAGACCTGGCAAGCCAGAAAGGGCTGGTAAGACAGGGTACTAAATGAGAATATGCAGGATACTAAATTTAGGGTACTAAATGAAAATATGCAGCCAAGAATACTTTATCCAGCAGGGCTGTCATTTAGAATGGATGGAGAGATAAAGAGTTTTCAAGACCAGCAAAAACTAAAAGAATATGTAACCCCTAAATTGGCCCTGCAAGAAATGTTAAGGCAGGCTTTCTATAAAAGGAGAAAGACCCCAAAGTATATAGAATGGAAATTTACAGAGACAATCTATAGAAACAAGGATTTCATAGGCAACACGATGACAATAATATCATATCTTGCAATAATCACTCTCAACGTGAATGGTTTAAATGCTCCCATAAAATGGCACAGGGTTGCAGACTGGATAAAAAGAAAGGACCCACCCATATGCTGTCTACAAGAGACCCATTTTTAACCTAAAGATACATCCAGACTGAAAGTGAAGGGATGGAGAACCATCTTTCATGCCAATGGACCACAAAAGAAAGCTGGGATAGCAGTTCTCATATCAGACAAATTAGATTTTAAGCTAAAGACTGTAGTCAGAAATACAGAAGGACACTATATGATTCTTGAAGGGTATCTCCAACAAGAAGATCTAACAATTATAAATATATGTGCCCCCAACATGGGAGCAGCCAACAACATAAGCCTACTGGTAACCAAAATAGAGATATATTGATAATAATACATTAATAGTTGGAGACTTCAACACACCACTCTTAGCAATAGACAGATCATCTAAGCAGAAAATCAACAAATAAGAACTTTGAATGACACACTGGACCGAATGGACCTCATCAAAATGTATAGAACGTTTCACCCTAAAACAATAGAATATTCATTCTTCTGGAGTGCACTGAATTTTCTTCAGAATAGGCCACATACTGGGTCACAAATCAGGTCTCAAGTGATACCAAAAGATTGAGATTATTCCCTACACATTCTTTGACCATAATGCTTTGAAAGTGGAACTCAATCACAAGAAAAAGTTTGGAAGAAATTCAAATACTTGGAAGCTAAAGACCATCTTGCTCAAGAATGTTTGGGTCAACCAGGAAATCAAAGAACTTAAACAATTCATGGAAACCAGTGAGAATAAAAACGCATCAGTCCAAAACCTATGGGATATAGCAAAGGCTGTCCTAAGGGGGAAATACATAACCATCCAAGTCTCATTCCAAAAAAACCCAGAAAAATACAGAATACACAAACTATCTTTACACCTTAAAGAACTAGAGAATCAACAACAGATTAAGCCTAACCCATCCACAAGAAAGGAAATAATTAAGATTAGAACAGAGATAAATGAATTAGAAACTAGAAATACAATAGAACACATCAACAAAACTAGAAGCTTGTTCTTTGAAAGAATTAATAAAATTGATAAGCCACTGGACAGACTTATCCAAAAGAAAAAAAAAAGACCCAAATTAATAAAACTGTCATTGAAAGGGGAGTGATAAAAACTAACACCAAGGAAATAGAAACAATAATCAGAAATTATTATCAAGGGGCACCTGGGTAGCTCAGTGAGTTAGAGCCTCTGCCTTCAGTTCAGATTATGATCTCAGGGTCCTGGGATAGAGCCCCACACTGGGCTCTCTGCTCAGCAGGGAGCCTGCTTCCCCATCTCTCTCTGCCTGCCTCTCTGTCTACCTGTGATCTATCTCTCTGTCAAATAAATAAAATATTTTTTAAAAAAGAAATTATTATCAACAGCAATATGCCAATAAGTTAAGCAACCTAGAAGAAATGGATGCTTTCCTGGAAACCTATAAACTTCCAAGACTGAAACAGGAAGAAATTGACAACCTGAATAGACCAATGACCAGTAATGAGATTGAAACAGTGATCAAAAACCTACCAAAAAACAAGAGTCTAGGACCTGATTTATTCCCTGGGGAATTCTAACAAACATTCAAAGAAGAAATAATACCTATTTTCCTGAAGCTGTTTCACAAGATAGAAACAGAAAGAATACTTCCAAACTCTTTCTATGAGGCCAACATTACCTTGATTCCAAACCAGAAAAAGACCTCACCAAAAAAGAAATTTTAGACCAATATCCTTGATGAATATAGTTACCAAAATTCTCAACAAGATCCTAGATAATAGGATTCAATAGTATATTAAAAGGATTATCCACCATGACCTGGTGGGATTTATACTGGGAATGCAAGGGCGGTTCAACATCTGGAAATCAATCAGTGAAATAGAACACATTAATAAAAGAAAGGAGAAGAGCCACATGGTCCTCTCAATTGATGCAGAAAAAGCATTTGACAAAATAGAGCATCCTTTCCTGATTAAAACTCTTCAGAGTGTAGGGACAGAGGAAACATTCCTCAACTTCATAAAAAAAAAAAATCCATGAAAAACCCACAGTGAATATCATTCTCAATGGGGAAAAGCTGAGAGCCTTCCCCCTAAGACCAGGTCCAAGACAAGGATGTCCAGTCTCACCACTATTGTTCAACATAGTGGTAGAAGTCATAACAACAGCAATCAGATAAGAAAAAGAAATAAAAGGCATTCAAATTGGCAAAGAAGAAGTCAAACTCTCTCTCTTCTCAGATGACATGATATTTTATGTGGAAAACCCAGAACACTCCACCTCAAATTACTAGAATTCATATAGCAATTCAGTAACGTGGCAGGATACAAAATTAATGCACAGAAATCAGGTGCTTTCTTATACACTAACAATGAAACTGTAGAAAGAAAAATTAGAGAATGGATTCCATTTACAATAACACCAAAAAAACTTTACCAAAGAGGTAAAGGACCTATACTCTAGAAACTACAAAAGACTCATGAAAGAAATTGAAGACACAAAAAGATGGAAAAACATTCCATGCCCATGTCTATGCTGCCCAGACCAATCTATACTTATAGCACCATTCTGATCAAAATATTACTGGCATTTTTCAACGTGCTGAAATAAACAATCCTAAAATTTGTATGAAACCAGAAAAGACCCCAAATCACCTAGGACATGTTGAAAAAGAAAAACAAAGCTGGGGACATCATGTTGCCTGATTTCAAGCTATATTAGAAAGCTATGATCACCAAGACAGCATGGTACTGGCACAAAAACAGGCAAATGGACCAACTGAGCAGAATAGAGTTCAGATATAGATCCTCAACTCTATGGTCAAATAACCTTTGACAAAGCAGGAAAAAGTATCCAATGGAAAAAAGATGGTCTCTTCAATAGATGGTGCTGGGAAAACTGGACAGCTATATACAGAAGAATAAAATTCGACCATTCTCTTACACCATACAGAAAGATAAACTAAATGTTTGTGAGACAGGAATCCATTAAAATGCTAGAGGAGAACATAGGCAGTAAACTCTTTGACCTCAGTCACAGCAACTTCTTTCAAGACACGTCTCCAAAGACAAGGGAAACATAAGTGAAAATGAACTTTTGGGACTTCATCAAGATAAAAAACTTCTGCACAGCAAAGGAAACAGTCAATAAAACAAAGAGGCAACCCATGCAATGATAAAACATATTTGCAAATGATATCACAGACAGAGGGTTGAAATCCAAGATCTATAAAGAACTTCTCAAACTCAACAGCTAAAAAACAAATAATCAAGGGGAAAAAATGGGCCTCTTCTCCAAAGAAGGCATGCAAATGGTTAAAGAGACATGAAAAAATGTTCATCATCATTTTCATCAGGGAAATGCAAATAAAAGCCACATTGAGATATCATCTTATACCAGTTAGAATAGCAAAAATTGATAAGGCAAGAAACAAAATAATGTTGGAGAGGCTGTGGAGAAAGGGAAACCCAACTACATTGTTGTTGGGAAAGCAAGTTGGTAGAGCCACTTTGGAAAACAGTGTGTAGGTTCCTCGGAAAGTTAAAAATAGAGCAACCTTATGACCCCCAATTGCACTAATAAGTATTTACCCCAAAGATACAGATGTAGTGAAAAGAAGGGCCATATGCATCCCAATGTTCATAGCAGCAATGTCCACAATAGCCACACTGTGGAAGGAGCCAAGATGCCCTTCAACAGATGAATGGATAAAGAAGATGTGGTTCATATGTACAATGGAATCTTACTCAGCTATCACAAAGGATGAATACCCAGCTTTTGTATCAACATAGATGGGACTGGGGGATATTATGCAAAGTGGAATAAGTCAAGCAGAGAAAGTCAATTATCATGTGGTTTCACTTATTTGTGGAACATAAGGAACAGCATGGAGGACATTAGGAGAAGGAAGGAAAAAATGAAGAGGGGACAATCAGAGTGTGGCCATGAACCATGACAGACTGCGGGCTTCCAGAAACAAACTGAGGGTTTAAGAGGGGAGCAGGGTGGGGTGATGGGTTAGCCCAGTGATGGGTATTAAGAATGGCGCATATTGCACGGAGCACTGGGTGTTATATGCAAACAATGAATCACAGAACACTACATCAAAAACTAATGATCTTGGAACACTAAAAAAATAAATTATTATTAAAAAAACAAAAAAAAAACTAATGATATACTATATGGTGACTAACATAATAAAAAATAAACAATAAATAAAAAATAAAATCAAGTTCAAGTATTCACTGCAAAGACCATCCTAGTAGCTCACAAGTATTTAATAAATCACGAATAACACGCTAAGCCTGCATTTCCCTGGATAGAGTGAATCATATTTTTCTCCATGGTCTTTTGAAATGCTGGCCATGCCTCTGCCATAGAACTAGTCACATGTTAGACTTATCTCTACATTTGAAAACCCATGTTGCATTTGTCATTATGTTCTAGTGCTTCGTTCTGAGCAAACGGTTAACAAAATCCTTTCAAAGCTCTCTAAGGCCAGTCTGACCTTGAGTTAACTCTACAAGGCTATTACCCAGATCTCTAAGGCCAATCTGACCTTGAGTTAACTCTAGAATGCTATTACCCTGAAGGCATGTTCTATTTTCTGGTTTGTCACCTTCAGATTGTCACATTTAGCCAATGGTGGGCTTGTGAATCTGAATACCTGGTTAAGAAACCCCCTTGGTGGGCAAAGAACAAGCCTAATGCATGAGATTTGCATAGACTCAATGAGTGCTCCCTCTATTAGTTCATTAAAGAGGTCTACTTCTTGTCTTAGGAAAATTCAGTATAAAAACAGAGCTAATTCCCGTCCTGAAACACTGGTTCCTGTCTACCTCTCCCATCCCCACTTCCTGCCATCCTTCCCTCACCCTCCTCATTCTTATATCTCTTTTAACAGAGAGACAATCCTCATGTAACTGTAGAATGGTGGTTTTTTTTTTTTTTAAGATTTTATTTATTTATTTGACAGAGAGAAACACAGCGAGAGAGGGAACACAAGCAGAGGGACTGAGAGAGGGAGAAGCAGGCCTCCCGCCGAGCAGGAAGCCTGATGTGGGGCTCGATCCTGGGTCTCCAGGATCATGACCTGAGCTGAAAGCAGTCGCTTAGCCAACTGAGCCACCCAGGCGCCCCGTAGAATGGTGGTTTTAACCCATGTAAATTTATTCTGGAGCAGACCATTTGGTTCTTTCCTTTACACACTAATACATAAGCAAAGATAAAGTCGACTTACTTTAACCAGAGCTCTCTTGATGACATTGCCAATATCTTGCCTCCACTCAGGAATGTCAGGGTTGTGGTAATCCAGGTTTGGAGAGAATGACAAGAGTTGGGACTGGAAATATTCTGCAAGGACAGAGGGTGTGTGAGTGAGACTGAGAGAGAGGTGGCAGACTAGAAGGTGCCATTATCACTGTGCTTCAGGGGAAGGGTCCACTCTTTCATGTAGCCTCAAATACAATTCCTTCCTATTGGTGTGTTTCTTGGCTTCTGAAAGAAGGTGGGACTTGGTGACTGGAAGGGGATTTATGCCCCTACCATGTAGGAGGTCCTAGCACCTTAAGCTCTTCTTCTGGTAAAAGAATATTATTTGAAATGAAAGATAAGAATGAAACCCCAGAAGAAGGAGGTATTTACTATTGTTGGTGGTACCATGCAGAGTCAATGATAAAGCATTAACAAGCTGGGCTTAATTGGAATAGGGTCTTGCCAGGTGTCCTCCTCTTAGTTCCTCTGACCTTCCTCCTAGAAACCATCTCAGGGGATTAGATCAAAATCCCGAGTGTAGGGTGTAGGTAATGTTCAGTTTCTTGACCCAGCTGGTGGGTTCATAGGTCTGTTTACTATGTGATAAGTCATGAAACTGAACACTTATTCTGTGTGTAGTCTTTGGCATTAAATTTACACTTTGGTGAAAATGCTTCCTTTTTAAAAAGGTCCTCCAGGTGCCTGATGAGAGAGCCAGAGTATTACATTTGCAGAGACGTAGGAAAAGGTTCTCACCTGAAGTGAGCTGAATAAGTGTGTTCTGAGTCAGAGGATCACATATCTTAGTATGACATTTTAGAAAGCCCAGGTACAGTGGCAGTCTTTAGGGGCTTGGGGGAGGTTGTGTGGGATGGTGCTGGAAGCAAAACTTGATTTAAAATAAATTTAGTAATTATGGATGGTTTTTACTGAGAACATAGGGTGGCCTTACCCACTCTTCTCTCTAGTTCTGCCTTCCTATCCTTAGCCTTATTCTTGAGCCATTGCAGCCACGGATGTTAGAATTTTTCAACCAGTTATATGTATTTCATCTCAGTAACTCAGCTATGAGTTCTGCAAGGTGAAGGAATCATGTCTCCTCTTTTGAAGTCACCAGTCCCCATGGTCACAAAGGGTCGATGCTGCACACATGTTGTAGATACCTCAGCAGGACAACCTAGATCTAGATGCTTCTATGATAGTGTTTCTAGCTTAGCATCCTTCAACTTACGATATGTGTTTGTCTAATGAGAACCCCATCAGGATGTGAAACAGATACATCTTAGGGAATGATAAATGATTGTCTATGCCCATATGTGCCAGTTTCTCTTGCAGCCTCAGTGTCTTTTCAGGAACAGAAAGTATGTTCAGAAACTCTTGCTGACTTACACAATTTTCTTCTGGCCTGGGAAATTTCCAAAGCAGTCAGAGGTTGCCATGAGGGTATGCACATGGGATTGGCTGGGCAGGAGGGGGCATCACAGAAAAGTTTTCTTACCATGCACAGCAATGTCTTTTGTGTCCTGGATAAGGGCATTTCCAGCAGCCACCTGGACAGTGATGGTGTTGGTGCCTTCCGCCAGGAATGTGAAGGAAATGCTGCTGTCCAAGGTGATGAAGGGCTACAAGACAGAAAGAGAAATACCCATTTAGTCCTCTGTGGGATATCATATTCTCTTCCTTTCTTACAAATCTCACTGTCACAAATCTGCATGGTATTTGTGTGACCTCAAGGGATCCTAACTTGAAACCAAAAAAACAAAATGACTTTTCATAGCTTCAAAAACTGAATATACCCAGTATCCAGGAAGAGTATTAATATCTTTGAAACACACCATAAAATGTAATCCAGAAAGATGAAGATAAGACTAGACACTCTGGATTTTGCATGTCACTGTCTTCCTTCTCCTGGGGCAAAGTAGAAGCAACATTTGTAACCTATTCCAGCTGGTTCTGGGGATAGGTCATTTATTTCTCTTCTCCTCCAATATTCTGTGTCACTTGCATTTCCTCCTGTATTCCATTGAACTATAAGGCCTTTCAGAGAGGTGGTCACATTTTATTTACTTTTGTATCACCAATCCTTGGCATATTACTTCCATGTAGTAGAATACATCTGTTAGTTGGATACATGGTCCAATCACTGACATTTTGCTTTATTATATCTGTGTTTTCCATGGCAAAGCATTCTAACATTTGAGATAGGTTGGAAAATAATAAACATACATATCTGTGACCATTTGAATTATTTTTCTTTTTCTGCTTTGTTTTCCTTATCACAACATATACAGGTTTCTCAAGGATAGAGAGAAACAGAATCTATTACTTTCCTGAGAATTAGGACCTTGAGAATAGCAGGTGCTTCTGGGAGAGAAGAATGCAGATCCTGAGGTTGAAGAGTCATTATTCAGTGGTCTTCATAAGCCCTGTGCCCTTCCAAGTTCCTGCTGTTTGCAAGCTACAACCTAACAGTAGGAAGCTGCTGTGAGGCAGCTCTCAAAGAGATGTTATAAGCACAGACGAGCAGATTCCCTCTCCTCTGTGTGTTTTGAGACAGCCATGGGACAAGGAGCCAAGAAGGCAGTCTGTTGGGGAGGCAGAGAGCAGCTCTTGAACAGGGTGAGCGTGGGCCAGCTCTTACACAGCACACTCAGGCACTCCTGACTGAAAACGGTCTAGATGTGTGTGTCAGAGCCCTGCAGAGCCTCACAGATGTGGCTCTCAGACAGAAGCCCGGCTACAAGACTAGAATTGCTTTCTAGTTCAGAATTTCCAACTGGGCCTCTGAAACATAATTTGATTTCTTCTGCTTTAAAATTCTGGAGTCAGACAGGCTACCGTTGCACCACAAGTATTATGCCAAGTGAAATAAGTCAGTCAGAGAAAGACAAATACATATGATTTCATTCATATGCGGAATTTAAGACACAAAGCAAGTGAGCAAAGGGGAGAAGAAAGAGGGAGAGGCAAACCAAGACAGACTCATAAATACAGAGAACCAACTGACAGTTACAAGAAGGGAAAAGGTGCATTTAAATTCTGTAGTTCCCTTATTTTATGACCAGGCTGATAGCTGCAGTTGGGCAAGAGGAGAGACATTGCTATAAACATGTGTTTTACCTTCTTGTCTGTTTGTTGCATGAAAGAAAGAAGTAAGTATAGAAAGAAAGGCACTTGTGTTGAGCACTGGGTGTTATACATAAGGGATGAATCAGTAAGTTCTACTCCTAAAATAAATATTTCACTACATGTTAACTAACAGGATTTTAAATAAAATTTTGAAAAAAAAAAGAAAGAAAGAGAGACACTGTTTCATTTAACAGACCCCAGAGTTCATGTATTCTTAAGGCTCAGGGACAGTACACACAAGGGTGTGGCCTTCTAAATTAAATAATGAATGAGTTATAAATAGGTTCTATGATGTACATCAACTCCCACGGGCTGATAGTGGCTGTTCAGAGGAAGCTGAAGTCAAGTTGGGTTCAGCATACCAGTTGGCCATGGCAATGGAATGTGTACCCCAGAGTTGCCATTTCTAGTGTAATAAGAACAAAGACTTGAAACTCTGGCTTTATTAATTACTATTGTAATAAATTACCTTTGGTAAAGTTAGTCCCCATTTTGAGCCTCAGTTCTTTATCTGTTAAATGAAGAGTCTGGGTTGGAAGAGCTTTGAGCACTTATTCAGCAATCAGAATATATAGGATTGATGAATGTCTTAAGACAAACTTTTTAGTCCCTACTGGTCAATCAATTCAATCTTAGATGTTAGGAGACCTTCAGTTGTTTCATTACCTAGTCATATTCTTTGGAATGAAAATGAGATACCACTATATACCCAACAAGATGGCTAAATGTTCTTTAAAAATGATAATATAAAATATAACCAAAGATGCAGAGCAACTGGAATTCTCATAAGTTTTGTGGTGGGATGTAAACTTAGGAAAAAGTTTAGTTTTACAAGAAATTGCAATAATTTTTCCAAACAATGTATCATTTTCTATTTTATCACTTAGCAATTGCAGTCTTGATAATTTAGTCAAAAGAAAAGAAAATATATGTCCACAAACAAAAATGTTCATGGAAGCTCATTTGTAACAGTTTCAAACAGGAAACAGCCCAGAAATTCATCAAAAGGAAAATAAATAAACAAGCCATAGTACATCCATACAATGAACACAAAAGTAAAAAAAAAAAAAAAAAAAGATATACAAACAGTATGGATAAATCCCAAAATTCTAAGAAGTGACAGAAGATTTATATAAAATAATTAATATGGTATAATTATATATATGAAGTTTTAGAACAGGTAAATATAATCTAAGACAGAAATAAAAGGAGTGTTGGGGCGCCTGGGCAGCCCAGTCATCTGCCTTCAGCCCCAGGTCATGATCCCAGAGTCCCGGGATCCAGGCCCCCATCAGGCTCCCTGTGCCGCATGAAGCCTGCTTCTCTCTCTCTCTCTCTCATTCCTCGTGCTTGTGTTCCCTCTCTAGCTATTGTTCCTCTCTGTCAAATAAATAAAATCTAAAAAAGAAAAGAAAAAGAAAAAGAAATAAAAGGAGTGGTTGATTTTGGGGATTAGAGAGAACTTACTAGAATGATGGTAATATATATTTTGACAAGAGTTTGGGTTACACGTGAATGCCTTTGTCAAAACTCAAAAAGTACACATTTTAGATTTATGCTTTCATCACTGATACTACCATGAGGGAAAAGTGTAAGGAAATACTGAACTCTAGTTAATGATTTGCAAGCTGAAACACTTAGGGCAAAGTATACTGGTGTCTAAAATTTGAAATGAGTGAAAAAATTGAGATTAATTGATGGATGAACAGAACAGACAGATAACCAGGTTAATGGTAGCCTATTGATGGGGATATACAGATGTTCACTGTAAAATTATTTCAACGTTAATGTATGTTTGAAGTTTTCCAAAATAAAATGTTGGGACAGAAAACATGAAAGAAATAATCAATGTGATTTTATTTTTCCTGATTCCATGAATGACTCTGACCATGGCTATATTCCACTGTCTTCCATTTTGTTTCCCCGCTGTTAGCTGTCATCTTCACACCACTCATTGCCAAGCATTTTTCTCCCTTAACAGTTATCTCTCCATGAAACCTTTACCGCTTCTATGGCATCTTCTTCAGCTCTCAGTACTCCATGTGCCCCCCCTTCTTTACATACTTTTGTAGCCTTAGACTTGGGTAGTTGGTACTCTTCCAGGCATAGGCATGACTTTAAAAAAAAAAAGATTTATTTATTTATTTGAGAGAAACAGAGTGGGGTGGAGAGGGGCAGAGGGAGAGGGAGAGAGAGAACTGCAAGCAGATTCCCCACTGAGCACCAAGCCCAATGTGGGGCTCGATCTCACAACTTTGAAATCCTGACCTGAGCTGAAATCAAGAGTCAGACACTTAACCAAATGAGCCACTCAGGCATCCCTAAAGGCATTTATTTTAAGAGGAGTGGAATTCTTCTTATCCTGGCAGATTTGTTCTTCCCTCCCTCTGGCTGCTTCCCTAGGAGATCCAGGAGCCAAACAAGGGTTCAGGGTGGCAAGACAAAGGGGAGGCCATCTATGGTGGGAGGGAGTGTGCCATCCGATCAGCCAGTCATGGCTCTGAGTCAGAGCAAATAGTGCAGAATGGGAATACTTGGTGCCCAGGTGGCAGACCACAGTGTACCATGCTAGGGAAGAGATAGGAGCTAATTTTGTTTTCCAAATTGCCTTCGTTTTTCATCAGCTGCTATGGCATCATGGCTGATTTCATCTTCCTTGCAAAGCTGGAACACTCAACAAGAGTCCTGACTTCTTTGTTGGCCACC
Organism: Spilogale gracilis; assembly: GCA_004023965.1. Classification (NCBI taxonomy): domain Eukaryota; kingdom Metazoa; phylum Chordata; class Mammalia; order Carnivora; family Mephitidae; genus Spilogale; species Spilogale gracilis. Next base: position 42,653 of record PITA01007113.1, read on the forward strand.
AATATCTAGGGTGTAATGCTAAATTAAATCAAGTATTGTAAGGTTCATTTACTAAATCTATTAGGCAAGCAGACACATTTATTAAGCCAGACCTCTGTTAATCCAAGCAAATTGGCCTTTCAGAGCTCTACAAATCCAGCAGGCAGCTGATTGACTTCTCTGTCTCTGTGCTTTGTCCAAGCTGCAGGGCCAACCCATGATAGGACCCCTTGGAATAATGTACCTCATGCCAGGCCCAGGTTATGGGTTATATCCCTGTCCACAGACTCCCTTATGTGTGACAGGTCACACATTAACCACTGAGCCCAGAGAGATATTGACAGAACTCGGAGTGATTATTTAGTGATGAGATTTCCACTTGACTAATGGAACAAGGAGCTTCAGGGAAATCTGTGGATGCAGCCTACACCAGTTTCCCAGATGCTGTAAGTCAAGTTAATATTGAACATTACAAAAGCTCCACAATTTAAATGTATACCTTGATAAAAGCTGCCATTCCCAAATTGGACAGACTATGCAATCAAGATGCTTGCCTTACTTAAAGCATTCAGCAGATTATACAGTTACGTGTAAAAAAGCGTTTACCATATAATGTGGAAAAGGCAGGATACATAATGGTAGATATACTATGATTAGAACTATGTAAAACAACCTGAAATACATACAAATTCCAGAATGAAGTAAAGCAAAAGGGTATCAATAGATGTGTTATGGCTATTGGATTAATGTGAAAATTCATAGGGGGTAAAAATTCCCCTCAAACCTTCACACACACACACACACACACACACACACACACACACACATATCCAAAAGCTCATCAAAAGTCTAAAGTATCACTGTCAATGAATCCGGTTCTATCTTCTGTCATCCCATCATAAATTTGAACTTCAAACAAAAATCATCATTTATGTCATTCAAAACCACCTGTTATGTGTTTCCCCTTTCAGTTTTTTCTCTGAATTTCTGCCTAAATGAATCCTGTTTTGTCTAAATCTGTCTATACAGAACACAACCATGTCTTACCTTTCCATACAAATCTCTTTCCCCTCCTCTGCCTCAATTTGACTATTTTTACAATGCCAGGTTAAGACCAACTTCATCCATGACTCACTCCATGATCAGAAAGGTATGTGCCCATCACTATCTATGCTGCTTGACTGGGCCAGTAACATTATCTTCCTACCACCATAGAACTTCAGATTCTCAATCAGATTATTTTGTAAAGGAAAGAAATGGAATTTACCCTGATTTGTATTCCTCACAATGTCTAGTACAAAATATGGACTCTTGAAAAAGATCCACAGAGCTACTTATGCAATTTCACATCTCCCCTGAAAAGTTTGTAGGTATGTGAGACTATTACTGAATTTTAGGAATGCTTGATCTTTCCTATTTACTTATACATCACACTTGCTCACCATCATTATGTTTGTGTCCATCGTGTCTTCTCATTTGAACTATAATCTCCTTGAAGGTAGGGACAATGGTGTATGAGCTCCCATATTCTGGAGAGCACCAAGTGAAGGGCTAGATATAAAGGCCGGGGCAAATTAATTATTCTTTCAAATTTGATTTAATTCAACCATCTGGGTGAACCTGCCTAATTTCTCTTAGTCACAAGACACACACACACACACACACACACACACACACACACACACACACACTTGTAAAACATTACTTTCCAAGGTTATTAGCCTCAATGTTTTCTCTGAAAAATGGGATAATTTCTCCATCAGTAACGTCCTAATAATTAAATTAAATAATGTGTATGAGGAGCCTCCTACAAAGCAGAGGTAGGAATTAATGCTCAAAATTAGCTCCTTTTACAGATCAGTTTGCTAGTCAAAGGGAACTAAAATAGCTCCAAAATCAGAGATCTCACCAGAACACTCAAGACACTCATTAGCTTGCCAAATATGGTGCTCATTGGACTAATTATTAGGCACTTAAGTCACCTCGATGAATATCTGGTATGGTGCTGTCAAAGAGGCTGAAAATATACCTCATTCAACAGAACCAAATGACCATCCTTAGAGGCAGGAGAGAAATCTATGGAACCAGGTCACATACATCGAGAGGTAGATGCCATTGACGTAAGTGATGAGCCCAATAGTGACTAATATTTTCAACTGCTCAGATTCTAAGCACATCTAAATTACTATATATTTACTATTCCTAATTACTATTTGTTTACTGTTAGTTACTAATAGTTACTGCTATTATTATTCTGGCATATATAATGACCAAAACTGAGGTTCAGAGAAATTACATGATTTGATTAAAGGCATATGCAAAAAGAAATCTGAGTCTGGACTGCAACCAACATTTATCCTAGTTCAAAACTACTCTATGCTAGGTGTTTGTGCAATGCTTCATGCTCAAGCTTATAGATGGAAATTCCTACCTGAAGGAATATGTCAGGTCATCACCAAGCCAAACCAAACCAAACCAAAAAACAAACTATAATGTCATTCTGTAATTTAAAATCTCCTCTTTTAACATGGCATCATATAGATTAGCTAGAAAGATATTTCAAATAATAACTCAGTGATGTTCATGGATTTGACATTAGTATTCTTGCTCTACACAAAGAAAAAACACTGAGTTTTAGATCAGGTGATTTGTTCAAGTGAACACGGATAATCATTAGAGAAACAGAAACTTGACTCTGAAGTCACTTTATCCACTTTCGTTTATTTATCAAAGATACTAATCTAGTAAGGGTCTTAAAACTCAGATCTTAGAATACTCAAAGAAAGAAAAAAAAAAAAAACACTGAAAGGGGAAAAATGGCACTGTAGAGAAATGCTGCGTCTCTGGCTCCTTGGAGTTTCTGAGTAAATCACTGTGTTGACAATGGCCAAGAGCTACCCTCCTTGTGCACAGCAGCCTCGGTTAAGATCACCAGGTAAGTCAACTAACAGAAAAAAATTCCCTGGCTAGACAGCCACAAGTTCTCAGCAGAGAAATGAACTTAAAATTCTCTAGTACTAGTTTTCTCTTCCCAAATGATTTTCTTTTTTTCATTCACCATGTATGCCTGCTGGTGATGGAACAAGGATTTTAGATGATTAGAGAGATAAAGAGAGTGATGCAGCGAAAGCATCCCGGGCCCGGGGGTGGAGCCTGGTAGCAGGGGGTCCGGAGACCTGGCGGGTGTTTGAAATTGGGATGCTCATCTCATTCAAGGACTTTATTTCTCCAAGGTACCAAATGGACATCTTAATAACCAACCTCTGTATCTCTTGTCCCGGTGAACAGTAAGTCCAGAACGGCAAAAGCACTGGGACCTATACTAAGAAACTGACGTGAAAGTATACAGCATGAACAATGTAAACAGAAAACGGTCTCTTGTGTCCATAAGTGTAATTCTTTTTCAACCTAGCTTAACTCCCAGGTTTTATATTGAAATTAAAAGCATCCATTTAGTGAGTACCTAGTATGTGCCAAGGAGTAGTACAGCATCTCACTTAGCTTTCCCAATAGTCAAGATGATATAGGCATTATTCTCTCCAGTTTGTGTTGAGTGAATGAAATTCTAGGTCAAATGACTTCTTCAAGCTCACACAGCCAGCAGTGTCTCTGTGACTCCAAGGTCCATGTTTATACCACCATATCATGCTGCCTCCCTAAGAAAGAGCAGGGGTGAGTCTTCTCCCACTCTTGTCATGCAGGGGCTGAAGCTCTTTTTGGTTATCTCAAATCAAACAAAACCATCATTATTCATTCCTTTTTCGGAGGAATTATTATATCAGAACTGAGATTTATTTCCCCTTTCTTGAGATGTCCAGCATTTCCAAGTGAATAGGATATATTTAATTATTATTTTAAAAATGAAAGATCTTGGGGTGCCTTGGTGGCTCAGTCGGTTGTTAATCATCTAACTCTTGATTTCAGCTCATGTCATGTCACTCAGCTCATGTCATGATCCCAGGGTCGTGGGATCAAGCCCTATGTAGGCCCCCACATTCAGCGCCACATCTGCTTGTTCTTCTCTCTCTGTTCCTCCTCCTGTATGTGCTCTCAAATAAATAAATAAATAAAAAATAAATAACTAAAATCATTTTAAAAAAATGAAAGGTCTCTCTAAGATGAGCAATGTCAAATACATCAAGAATGGCCAAGGAAAATGTAAAGACAAAATCAGGAATAGAGAAAAACATTAAGCCATTACATTTAGGGACCCTCAGCCTAACTGCTTCCAGCTCCTTTTATATAAGCATGGTCATTGTTGACACAAGTGTCACTGCCACCTGTGGGTGGGAGTAGGGAGGCTGTGACAAGTTCAGAGTCTGGCCCTCTGAGTTCCCTTCTTAGAGTCTTGTTAGCATCCCTGCCATTCCTAAAATAAAACTTGGCCTTTGTAGATCACCTAGTAGGTGTTGGAGAAGGGTTCTTCACATGTATTACCTCATTTGATTTCCATAGCTCTGCATTTAGAGAGAGAATTCACATTTCCAGATGGAGTCACTGGGTCACAGAGATGCTAAATGACTCCATTAACATTATATATCTTGTGAGTGGAAAGCCCAGGATTAAATAAAAAAAAAAAAGGGCAAATGAAGTTCTGAAAATATTGGTAACAGAAACAAGTTTGTAGAGTTTCTCAAGGTACTCTTCCTTAGGACTGTTTGAGTTTTCCCTATTACAAGAATGAACCTGGTATAGAGACAAATGTGGTATTCAATTACGTGGATCCGTAGCTTCACTAAATACTCCCTATTACTCCCATCCCTGGTGCCCCCAAAAACAACACGGCAGCTGGAGCCCAGAAGAATTCAGTACAGATCTACTCAGACATGGATCAGAAAGGACCAAACCTTTGTGCTATTGCCGAACCACCAGAAATAGGTAAGGGTCCCCAGTTGACTGGGCCACACAACTGCACTGATGTTGACCTCCTTATTTCTTATGGCGACAAATGGCACTCGGAGATGAACATGTTCCACGGGACCTGGGGGACAGGGGAAACGATGTCAGTGTTTCTGTTCCTGGAATAAACAAAGTTTATCATATGCCCAGACTCTTAATCTTAACCCCTATTACCAAAAACTATAATAAAACAAGGATCACAAACTTACAAATGTTGAAGAGTGTGTGTGTGGGTGTGTGCTTGAAACAAATCACCTTGTATAACAGGGAACTCAAACCAGGCTTCAGACTTTTTGAGTGACATCTGAGATTCATTTAGATCTGATGTGCCCAACCATGAATGCTTATGAATCTCTAATCCAAGGACAAAGCTAGTTGACTAGACACTTAGCCAATAAATAGGAAGATAAACAGCAGTCTCTCCTATTTCTGACAATTAGCCTGTATTGTGATGTGGGGTCAGTGCATCGGGTGGAAGGCTCTTCCATTATCCTTGACTGTTAATTGGTTCCATCCTCTTCAACAATCCGCCATTGTGTGTGTCATCTGCAATACTGAGTGGGTGTCATTCAAAAGCTGGCATGGCTGTTGTACAGAAAGGAAAACGTGTATCTCCCTAAATCAGAGCAGAAACAAAGGCCACGTTCCCAAAGAACAAAAAAGCTGCTTGCAAAAAGGTGACCAAATTCTCTTCTTTTCCCTTAGAAAACCAAATAAGCAGCGAGAGAACATACATGAACATACCCTACCCATAATACGTGAGGATTGTAATTTAATTCATTTCCGGGGGGGGGAGGTGACGGGAAACAGTAACGATGTCAGTGTCACACTTCGGGATGGGGATGTTATTTTTCGAGTCTGGGGGGGGTTCTCCTTCTCCCCACTCCTTTCTCCCCTCCTTTCCTTTTTCTCTCTTTTCCTCCCTTCCTTCTTCCTTCTTTCCTTTTCTTATATCCCTCCTACTTAACCAAATGCAATTACAGGATTCTAATTAGCTGTTCACACACTGCTAGTGCATAGTTTCCCACTTTCCATTATGATAGCGCTGATGTGCAAACGTGGCTAAATGTCATGGCTGCAGTCCACATGTCTCCTTAGCCTGGGGGCCCTGAGTTCTTCTCACAGGTGGGATATTTTCCTGACCACTCAGCCTTCATTATTTCCATCATGGGTCACTTTGGGGATAGCTCAGTCTAAAGGGGAGACAACAGAAAACTTCTCATTTCTGGTCTGGTTTAAATTTAGCTATATGATTTTTTCCTCTGTCTTCCAGACCTGACACTACACAGACCATTACTGCATCCCCTGCCTTCATTGTAGGAATAAGAACACGTGAACAGGATCTGCAGATGTTAAAAGCACTATAGCATTACTTTTGGGTTGTTGCTATTTGTACCATTGCCATCACCACCATCACTGTCTCCATGTATTGTCGGGTGAAAGTTCCTGTAAGACAGTGCGGCTTCCTCTGCGTCTCACTGTGTTGTAGGTAAATTTATGTTGGGGGAGAAGATGTTGGAACAAAGACTGATGTTTAAGTGCAGGGAACAGTTTGGTTGGCTTGCCCCTGTCCACACTGCGTTTTGCAGAACAAGCAACAAGTGTTGGAGAATGTGCATATTTACCACCTGACAATACTCTCTGCCTACATCTTCTGCCCTGACCACAGATGACCCTGAAGGTTTCTCCCAGCAAACAATTTCTTCTAGCAAATCATTTCAGCCTTGTTGCTTTAGAAACATATTTGGCTGAAGGGTTAATTATTTTTAATAAGAAAGTCTACTCGATTATTTTTATGATTTGATTATTGGTGAAAACAAAGCAAAACAAAAAACACAAGGTACAAGCAAACACTGCCTCCTTTTGTGACTTTATTTACTCATTTGTAGGACTTTATGTGATTTATCTTTCTTTGTTGTTCATGTTTCACTGATCTGTGGGGAAAAGAATGCGATAGTAGGAAGGAGTCCCTGGCCAGCCATGTCCTGGCAGGAAGACGAGAACTCTGTGTCTTTTTTTTTTTTTTTTTTAAGATTTTATTTATTTGACAGAGAGAAACACAGCCAGAGAGGGAACACAAGCAGGGGGAGTGAGAGAGGGAGAAGCAGGCTTCCCGTTGAGCAGGGAGCCCGATGCGGGACTCGATCCCCGGTCTCCGGGATCATGACCTGAGCCGAAGGCAGTTGCCCAACCAACTGAGCCCCCCAGGCGCCCCGAGAACTCTGTCTTAAGATAACACTTCAGAGTCTTCTCAGCACCCAGATGCAGAGCTCATTCCTCCCTTACTGGGAAAAGGGCCCTTTACCCTTGAAGTCAATGCTCCTGTTATTTCTCTCCCTCAAAATGCATGAAGCTCATTCCCCTGCCAGCTCTTCAGAACCCTGGGCCTTTCCACAGTAAGTGATGATACTGCTAATGGCTTATGGCCCTGGAAATTCTCAGCTTCTGTCACTCAGGTGCCTTGGCCCAGCCACACATTGTCAGAGACCTATGCCCAAAAAGATAAAAGGAGATCTCCTTCTCCCTAAACTCATGCCCCAAAAAAAGGGATACGGCTTCTGTGAATTGGCAAGCCATCAAATATAATCACGTTTATTCCAGCTTTAAGACAAGCATGTTTGGTTAAATAGAATATCAGGGAACAACAACATGTAACAGCTTTTTAGGACAAAGAACCTGAGCCCAGAAGCTCCAGGCTTCAACCTAGGGATGGACACTGCTTAGACCAGGGAAAAGAGAGCTGAAGAGATTCAGGAGGGACCAGAGAAAATGCCCCAAATCCTGTCAAATAGTGGCTCTTTTTGATAAAAATCTCATAATCTGTGCGATATTGGTTATTATGGGTGGCTAACAACTACTTTTGTTAGCTAATGGCCCAAGGTGAGGCCAAGAGCAGTTTCCAGTATAATAACTGTCTGGTAAATGCAGCCATGATTGATGCAGAGGGAATTATGAGCATGATAAAAGTTTCAAGGAACATTTCCTCCTTCATGCACATAACCCACAGTATAAATCGGTTCCTAGCTGTTGTATTTTTTGTCACTAAGATACACTGGTCTTCACACCCTTCGGGCAGGTCCACTATTGGCAGAATTAGGAATATGGTTGGGGAAGGTGGTTGGGATAGAGGAAAGTAAATTTTCTCTCTTTGTCTTCATTTTTAAATGCAGTAGAAGTATCAGGCAGAAAGTTAGTGGGTAGTATTTAGTAATTACTAAAACAGGTCACATTCATCAGGAGCCAAACTGGGTGGTAAGTGGCATTTCATATACTGTGCAGGAAAATGTTAACTTAGACCTGAAATTGTCATCCTTAGAAAGTCTTGTATGCAAGACTGGTCCTTGATAACATCTGGAAACTCAGCTTTGAGAGTGTTTCCAGTCAACACTTAACTCATAAGAGTGGTTCACTATGCCTAGACAGTTTACGCCAACAATATGGTTCACTCTAAATATGTATTTTCCTTGGGATGTTGGAAGTCTGGAAGATACTTGGTAGAGGATGCCTACTTGAGCAGTCCCCAGTAAAAACCATGGGTACCCCCTGACCCAGCAATTGCACTACTGGGTATTGTCCCCAAAGGTACAGATATAGTGAACAGAAGGGGCACGTGCACCCCAATATTCATAACAGCAATGTCCACAATAGCCAAACTGTGGAAGGAGCCAATATGTCCTTCAATGGATGAATGAATAAAGATGTGGTTGATAGATACAATGGAATGTTACTCAGCCTCAGAAAGGATGAATATCTACCAGTTACATCAGCATGGATAGAAGTGGAAGGTGTTATGCTAAGTGAAATAAGTCAACCAGAGAAACACAATTATCATATAGTTTCACTCATATGTGGAATATAAGGAATAGTGCAGAGGACCATAGGGGAAGAGAGGGAAAACTGAATGGGAAGAAATCAGAAAGAGCCAAATGAAATGAGATTTTTGACTCAGGTAAACAAACTGAGGACTGAGGAAAGGGAGGTGGTTGGGTGGATGGGGTAACTGGATGACAGGCATTAAAGAGGGCATGTGATATGATGAGCACTGGTGTTGTACTCAAATGATGAGTCATTTAACATTATATAAAAAATTAATGATGTACTATAACTTGGCTAATTGAATTCAAATTAAAAAAATAATTAATTTAAAAGCAAAACAAAACAAAACATGGGTACTCAGTCTCTAAGGAATTTCTCTGCTAAATACCCCTTCCCATGTGTTGCTGGAACTCCTTACTAGAGGAATTACACATGTCATGTGTGACACCATGGGGGGAGGACTCTCCAGAGGTCACAAATGGTTTCCTCCAGACTTTGCCCCATGGCCCTTTTCCCTTTGCTGGCCTTGCTATTTCCCCTGTAATAAATCATAGTCTGAATATGATTATATGTTGAGTCTTACAAGTCCTTTCAGTTAATCAGCAAACATGAGGGGGTGATATTAGGAATCCCTGAGCCATACACATAATCCAGTCTGATTCTCATAGCTTCCCTATAACCTAAGTACTAAAGATAAGGAATCAAAAGTTTGTAAAGACTATGAAAGTTGACCAATATTATATGTTTAACAAAGGGATATGCTCAGATTTCAAAACAGAGGTCCTATTGCTCTAAACTCTAGCTTATGAATTCTTGCACATCCCCTGCCTGGGTTTTTGACCTGGTGTTTCTGATACAAAATACGTAGAGTTGGTGGAGTGTGGCCCATTTCTAGCAGTGCCTTCCCTCCCCACCCAGAACACAAACTCTACCAGGCCCAAACCATATCTGTATTGTTGCTTCCCCAGGTCCTTGCAGAACCTTGTGTGTGTGTGTGTTTGTGTGTATAACTCAACAGACATTTGTTGAATAAATTAGTAAATAATTGGGTGTTTTATTCATATTCCCTATTTGCTGTTATAAGAGTCCCTTGAGGCAGAGTACCATTAGAATTAAGCCATTTTAAAGTTGAAGTTTAGAAAACCCACAGAAGAAATAATTGATCTCATGGTCATGTAGCCTGACGTCTTTTAGAACTGATATATAACCCGGGTGTCCTCCCAAGCACATTCCCTCTCATGATTGGTCCTTGTGCTACTATTAGGATCAAAATGATAGAGGACTAGGTGGCTTACAGTTTTTCAGAAACCCTTTAAACATAGGTTGTTTATATAGTGGAGTTTGTCATCACTGAGTTGGAGGTACTCCTTGTATTCACTTAGACTCTTTTAAATATACATTTCACCATAAGTAGCATATTCCTCCCAAAATATCATGGGCTCTATAAACTAGAACTATGGAATCCCTTAGGCCCATGAATATCAGAGGGAATTAATACCAGACCAATAAGCCCTGACCTAATTTTCTAAAATCATACTATTTAAGTTTCGGTTTACATGATTTAAATCTCTAAAATCATACCATTTAAGTTTCAGTTTACATGATTTAAGTCCCAGGATACAGATACACAAAACATATCCCGGACGAAGTAGTTTGGAACTTCAGCTGCTGTTTAGTTTGTGCTGAGCAACAGTCAATAGCAGTGAAATATACTCTAGAGCAACAACAACAAAATTGGAGAGTCTTTAGAATTGTTCATAACAGGAATGAACTTGCAGTAATCTTGTATGTAAGAATTAAGTTCTTTTGTGTATTCAGTACTACATTAAAAAAATCAAAACATGTCTCTTTAATCCTTCTTTGGCTCTTCCAACAGATTAGAAAATTAATTTGATTTGGGCTGCCTTCACTCACAGCAGCTTGAAAGTGAATCTGTGGCTATGAACCGGATGAGTTTCTTCTTCCTAGATCCCAATGAGTCTCCAAAGCAAAGGGAAGGGACTTTGGCCTGAATGTGTGTCTGCATGCATACGCCTCCATCAGAACACAGTGGAACCAAAAAGAAAGGGCCAGTTGGGAATGTTATCACAACTTGCAAAATAATCTACTTCAGTATCAGAAAACTGAAACATGGATGAGCACACATCTCAGTCTTTCAGTTTCAGTCACTATTTGCTGTAGTAGTCTCAGCTCTGCATCCCAGAGGTTTGTGGACAGCAGTTGTTATCAACTGTAAGGAATGTAAGAAAGGCGACAGTTCAGTGTACTTACAAACCACGTGCAGGAAGAGGACAGCGGTGTCTGAGCCCAGGCTATTCTCTGCATAGGCCGTCACCTGGAAGATCCCTGCACTCTTGTACACATGCTTGATGCCATCCTCGATGGGGCTGAAGTTAGCATAGGACACCGCAATTCCATCCCCAAAGTCAAGCTGGATGTTTGTCCTTTGGAGATCACCCTGAACAGGAGGAACAGCAGTTGGTCAGGGCTCATTTGCATGCTCAGATCTGACTCCCATCGGATACACGGTCCTGTGCCTTTAGCATCACCCTCTTGGGGACCCAGAGCCTCTCTCAGGAGGCTGCAGCATCCTCCACACAATCATCGGACTCTTACCTAATAATCACTGGACATTATGGGCAGGCACTACAGACCTGTTATCCCCACATACCCAAGCTTGGGGAAGCCTGAGCTGGTTGAATGGGCACTAGGGTATAACATCAAGCCTCTAGGGAGCTCTGGAATGGGAAGGCCGAGGCATTCCCTGACTCCCTCACACACCTGGTTGAATTATTCCTCTCCTGTGTCAAAATCATAACAATAACAATAATAGTACCAGCTAACACTTATGAAAGATCTTTCCAGTTCCAAGTAATTAATCTCCTCACAACTTTATAATGCAAAAAGCATTACTTCCCCATTTTACAAATGGGGACAAAAAGAATTTTAGTAAGTAGACCCAAGTCTCACAGCTAGTAGTGGAGGAGACAAGTTTTGAACCCAGGCAGGCTGGTTTCAACGCTGATGCTCTCAACTACATTGTTAAAAATTATAACTGTTCCTATGTTTTGAGATTTACTATTATGTTCTAAGCATTATGCTAATCACTTAACACATACTCTATACAAACAACACTTTCAAAATAATTCTGTGAGGTAGGATGGCTATTCCCAGTCTAGACATGAATCCTGCTTACCAGTCAAAAATTACATCTGTGCTCTGTTGACCTTGGATTTCCTTAAACCTGCCTAAGCCCGTCTTCCCTGAAGCCTTTCCCACCATCACAGCTCACAGATATCTCTGCCTCTTGGAAGGCCAAGAGCCCCCCAGGTGCTGCCTCGTGGTATGATGGCATGGGTTCAGGTGAGTGCATCTTACCATCCTGAGCTGATACTTGGCTTCTTAAGAGCTGATGGTGAACCCCACCCTTCCTTGTTCCTCCTCCCACTATCCTGGGTCATTGACTTTGGATAAATGCAATTGGACCTGACCAAAAAACAAGGATCCTAGGTAAAAAAGAAGAATCAGCTCTATTTACAAAGATGGTCGATGGAATAAAAAGGGATATACATCATTCTGGAATTATGAGCCAATCCTTCTGTCCAGAGAATGTGCACTGATCAGTTTCATGTTCTGCCTCTTCTCCAGATGTGAGTGAAATATTGATACGTGCTCTCTTGCCCCCTGCACAATGTTGACTACCCTTGAGTTTATGAATATAAATTGAAGTGGAAATGAACTGGAGGCAATTCAAATGGATAAGATCATGGCTCTTCACATCCATTCAAGAGAAGGTTTTTATAATGCTGGTCCTGGAAACTCCCTAGTGGAAATGTGATAATGACCTCCTCTGAATCTTAAAGTCCTTTAATTCAAGTGCCCAGTGTGGGTGACGGCTGAAGAATCTGTCAACCCAGGATAAGGAACCTTCACTGTCCTGTTCAATATGGGCCAGACTTTAAAGGTTTCTAAAGTATTCACATTTGGGAAAAAAACTCCTGGCCTGCTTTGGTCTCTTTCCAAGATCTGAAGAGCACAGGGCAATTTGCATACAAATTTAGAGGGCTTTGTAAATCAGGCAAGCTTTCTTGCCCCACCACCTCAGCAAGGAGTGCCTGAAAAGCTCCCTAGTTTGGGAAAGAGATGAAATAGCTCATAGAGGGAGCAAGAAGCATAAGATAGAGCTATTTCCATTTTGGAATGAATGAATGCAGGCTGATTTTACTGCCCCAGTTGCAAAAGACACAAAAAAGTGAAATAATGGAGCAACCAGCTGATAGAAAAGCAACTAATGTGACATTCTCTATACAAATAAATTTAAAGGATGGCAATAATCTTCCCCCACACTCACACTTTCAAGACCCTTTGAAGGCCCTGTGGGCTTTTTTAATCCAGGGGGGATTAAGGGTTAGAATAAAGCAAAAGAGGCTCCTGGGAGCAACAGGGAAAAAAAAAAAAAAAAAAAAAAAAAAAAAAAAAAAAAAAAAAAAAAAAGAAAGAAAGAAAAAGAATTCCCTTCTTCTGGCAGAGTTTAGAGTATATGGTCTTCTGGTGATAAACACTCCTTCAACAAAGCAGCCCCTTGGGGAGGACCTCAAAGACCATATCCAGATCTGCATCTCTCAGAGACAAGTGGGCCACCTGAAGCCTGGATCCATGGTGTGGGATGAAGGGATGTGGGTACCTAAGTACCTAAGCCTTCTTTTACTCCTTGTGTCTTCTCACCACTGACTTTGGGACTAGGACTTGTAGGAACACATGATCTTTTTCTTCTCTCTCTGGGAACAGTGAGTTATGACCTCAGATACCCAGGACAACACCAACCTCCTCCATGAGGATGATGAAGGTCGCATTATGGCCCTGCTCTGCCACCAAGCGTCCGTCGGTTGTCACCACATGGAGGCCTCGAGGGGCTTTTCCAGGACACATCTGGGCCTTGGCCGTGTACTTCTCCCTCAGCCCGTCTGTGCAGTTGTTGGACACAATCCGCCGGTACCTGAGAAGTATTGACAGTTGTCGGTGGCGTGGGGTAAGTGTGTGTGTGTGTGCGCGTGTGTGCATGTGTATGCGTGCACAGGTTAGAGAAAGAATGCAAGAAAGCCAGAGTGAGAGATGTTTCACACAGCTGCTCCTAAGAACTGAGTCTCAAAGAACAAAGCTGAGGAACTGCTATCCCTCCATCTGAGGAGGAGCAGCTCTTTAAACATTATTATTTATCCTACCTGGTGAGCCACAGATCAGATTAGTGTCTAAACCAGCCAAGAAAAATCAATGTCTGACTCACATGTAAGATGGAAGGAGGCAAAGTCACTGGACTGGTGGATCAAGAAAATAAGGTGTTCCTTTCTGAGGGAGGGCCTTGTTTGTACTTCCCTATTGGCTGTCTCCAGTTTTCTCTATAGCTCAACACAATGAGAAGATCAAACTCCTCACTCTGACTCATCAGGAAGCCTCTTCCTGCCTTCCCGCTACTCCCAAGACATCAACACATCCCTTCATACCTACTAGTCCTGGCTCTAGAGCCACTGGGCTATTTTATAGCACTTTTTTTCTCCTTGCTAATATTTCACTTCCCACTCAACACAAACGCCAGATCAGAAGCACATGTTTGAAGCTCCTATTCAATGCTGCAGAGGGAAAATTATCTCAGAGAAGATAGCATGGGAAACCTCCCCCAAAGCACTGTGACCTTTTAGGACAAAGGCCTCTTTGTGCATAGTGATGCCATGTCATGTCGCTTGACCACTGATCTGAGCATGGGAATTTGAGCCAACAGCTTGCCCACCACTCCTGACCTGCAGGACAGACATTATTTCTACTATCTATAAAGCTGCACACAGTCACCATTCTGGTAAACCCACATAATACAAATGCACCATCACCATCACTATATTGTGTCTTCTTTCACTCTGTATGTCAGAAGTAATTAACCCAACCATCCACGTTGCCTTCTTCTGATGGCCCTTCAACTGAAAGCAGATGAAACAAAATTCTTTATGAATAACATGTATCTTCCACAATACCTGATATTTTTCCTGATCCTTTCTCCACTTCCCACTCCTCAAACATTGCTGAACTACCAGCCCTTACCTCTCCATCCAAAGATCTCAGGAGGATGTTAAGCAAATGTTGCCTGTAGTTACTGCCTCAGATAGAGTTACAATATATCCCCTGGCAGATACATGTTATTTTTAATTGCCAGCTGAGCTCATAATGGGTCTAGAGCTGTGCTGTCCAATACACTGACCACTTTCTACCTGTGGCTATTGAGCACTTAAAATGTGGTTAGTCTTGCATATTGAAATGATACTATTTGGACATATTGGACATATTAGGTTAAATAAAATATACTATTAAAATCAATATTGCCTTTAAAAATTTCATTAATGTAGCTACTAGAAAATTTTAAATTATATATGTGGCTCATATTATAGTTGGTTACATCAGCACTAGTCTACATAATCAAACTTCGATAATCAACTTATAGCTTTTTGCTGACTTTTGGTCATTTACAAGATTTTTAATTTTTACTTCTGGCAGGTATTTTGGTGGGTACCATATCCTAAAGCGAACTGGGTATCTTCTACTCTTCCTCTTCAACTTCAACTGGCCAGCTGGTTGACAACTTGTAATGTAAGCCAACATTTAAGTAATGCAGAGATATGTGTAGATACTTGTGGTAAATCTTTAGAAAAAAAATACAAACTGCCTTTCCTTTTCATCTCCCTGATTTATTTGGTTGGCTATTTGGGGTTTTATTATCCCTAAGTCACTTAAAATTGGGTATACCTACACATGTCACATGATCATAGGAGATGTTGTAAAATAAGTATCTTCTAATTCTGTCTAAGGTATGCTCTGACTTGGAATTTGGAGGCCTAGCTGATCACTTGTGCCCATGATGTTCCTCTTCCTTGTACTTCATAAGCACTGTGTATTCTGATACCGTATCTCTTTAAGTTCATGCTGCTTGATCTGTAGTGTGAATGGCTTCAATCCCTGAACTAGACACCTACAATAAAATAATATCAAAAATGCTTAAGCCCCAGCTCAAGACCCAGCAACAGTCCCCTAGAACCAAATATTGAGCAAAAATATCTTGTTTTTCAGTAGCTTATACCACTCAGCACTTCCATCACTTTTTTTTTTTTAACCCTCTGTAGATATCACTTGGGTAGATAGTACCCATCAACTAATATTTTATAACCAGAGAAGGTAAAAGTACTGAGACGGTGAGTAACTGATATGAAATGGCAGAAGATCCATTGGAAGAGTTGAGACTGGAGTCCAGAGCACCTTTATCCTCTGTTACTCAAAAGAGTAGTCCCGGGACAGCAGTGACAACATTCCTGGGAACTTCTCAGAAATGAAGAACCTCAGTCCCACCCCAGATCTACCAAATCAGAAGCTGCATTTCAACAAGATCAGCAGGTGATTCACAGCACATTAAAATTTGAAAATTTTATTTTCAATATATTATCAATATTTCAAAAATTTCCGCTGCCTCAAATTACCAAACGATTTTTCAAATCTCTTCTCGGTCATTCAGGTGGCAAAGGAGGGGGAAGATAACAAGCCTTTATGGCAATATTTTTTCTTTTCTTTTTTTTTAAAGAGATTTTATTTATTTATTTGACAGAGAGAAAGACAGCTAGAGAGGGAACACAAGCAGGGGGAGTGAGAGAGGGAGAAGCAGGCTTCCTGGTGAGCAGGGAGCCAGATACGGGACTCAATCCCCGGACTTCGGAATCATGACCTGAGCCGAAGGCAGACACTTAAATGAGCCACCCAGGTGCCCCATTAAAGCAATAGTTTTTTCAAGCACCTGAGTAATTGCAAGTGAGCAGGGAGAAAAGCACACACATAATCGGACAATTAAAGAAAGTGTGGGGCTTGACCGTTTTATTCCAGGAAGCCCTAGAATAGGAGTTTTGAATTTTGGGTTTGTTTCCAGCATCAGCCCAGGAGAGCTTCAGTCCACCCATCTCTGGAGAGCCTTGTAATATGTGCCTATCACTTGTATTATTTCCCTCAGGGCCCCCCAAATAAGGTGGCATCTCTTTCCAGAAGAGAAAGCCTGACTGAAACCATAGCTATGGTCTGTCAGTCAAATGGAAAAGGTACTGAAACCTAGTAATCAGGAATCTCTTCAATTGTTTCCCCAAAAGCTAAAAAAACTCCTCAGCTTTCCTCAGAAGCCCCCTTGTAAACAAACTCTAGGCTCCAGCCCACATGCTACCTTTAATGCCAACCTAGGAAAACAGAAGAATAATGAGTAGAGTTTCTTCAGGTGTTCTACTTACCCAGTGCTGTTAAGGTAGCTCTGACCAAGGCTGCAGTCCTTTGATGGCGATGCTGGGTTGTACCAGAAAGCTGGGACACACTGGCTCTCTCCATGTCTCTCGTAGCCATAGTCACTGTCCAGAAAATGAATATTGCACACTGGTATAGACATAAAATGCTAAAACATCCCCCCCACATACACAAACACAACCGTACAGCCATCCAAAAAGCTGCAATGAATGCAAATATTCCCAGCAAGAGCAAATATTCAGACTTTGTGAATGGAGTTTTAGATTTAGAAATAATCCCAAATCATGGGAAATCCAGTGTGCAGAAAACACAGTGCAGTATCAAATGAAGAGTCCAGGTTTAAAAAAGGTATGGCTGCAGCCTACAGCAGGTACACTGGCCAAAGTTGGGTATCAGGGATGCTAGAAGCTTCAAAGAATCCTCTGGATCACAGTGGAATCACCGACCAAAGTAGGTGACATTGACAACCAAGAAATGATTTTAAAGGTTTGTTTCTGGGTAAGATTCCACAGGTGTTATTCCAAAATTAATTGCACAGATTTTATTTTAATTTTTCTTACAAATTCTTTCTCAAGCAAATATATACATTTGCATTCCTATAATACAAACAGCCATTCAAACTGTCCCAAGTACATATAAGTCCCCTGTTTGCCTGTAAGAACAACACAAAACTGTGGTTCTTTCCCACATTTTCATAAAAGCCTTGTTATAATAAAATAAAGAAAGTCAGGTATGATTCCCTCTCCTTCCCTCCCACTTCAAAATGAAGAAGTAATAAACCAGTGTAGAGAGGAGGGGCCCCATCTGAAATGTGAATGGTGTTTCCTTACTTCTTAGAGTTTCATAAGGCTCCCAGATGCATAAATGTCAGGGTAGAAAAAAAAGTAATAAAGTAAGTATTATTGCTCTTGAAACCAACCATAGGTCAGAGAGGGTGTCTTCACTTTGCAGGAGAATTCCTGCTTTTAAGTTAAGCATCCAAGGGTTTCCTGAAACCCACAGACCAGGCAGAATAGCCTGGACATTTGCATATTGATCCACTGAGTATTAATGAAACATAAAACAGCAAGGAAAGTTACTCTCTCTAGACCAACCTCTTCTTTCTTTTCCTGCTCCTATGTTCTTTGTTTTTATTATTATTATTATTTTAATTTTTTTAGAATTTATTTTTTTTTCAGTGTTCCAGGATTCATTGTTTATGCCCCACACCCAGTGCTCCATGCAATACATGCCCTTCTTAATACCCACCACCAGGCTCGCCCATCCCCCCACCCCCTCCCCTCCAAAACCCTCTTTGAGCCAAGATTTAATTAAAGCCCAATGAAAATGGGGGCAAAAAAAAATGGGGGCAAATTTTGGTCTATGTGTGTGACTAGGGTAGGTATGGAAAGGAGATAGGAATACCAGTTCAATTCCACATTTATTTATTACTCAGTATGTGCACTGTCCTGGGAAAGAAGTACAACAATCCTTGCCTTCAAGGACTTTGAGTCTTTGGGGAGAGGGATACAACATGCTGCAAATCCGAACAAAGGACATACAGCACAAAGAAGAACATGATAATACAGTAAAATGTGGTATGGTTAGGAAGTGCCAACTGATTGATGAGATCATATAAGATGTCCTCCCAGCATCACCACACCCTACCTCTTCACCATCCTTGTCTACACCACACTCCTATCTGAACAGTACATGCCAACCTTTCAACCCTTTTTGTGTCTGCACGTATTAGTTCCTGTGCTTGAAGCACTCTACCTTGTCTGTGCCTGATAGTTTGTTAAGCAGCCTTCTTCAATATCTATGTCACATGAGGCCTTCCCTGATTCCCCAGACAAAATCTCTGTGACCACAGCATGTTGGAAACATTGAAGCTACAGAGACCTCTGTTGGTTTTGTTTCCCCATGTAAGAGTTCAGACTGGTACTTAGGATGTTGGAGGTGCTAAATATTTACTGGTTGAATGAATACTCCAATTATGTTTAAAAGTAATCACACTAATTATCCCACTGCATTGGGTCTATCTCTGCAGGCAAATGTCAGCCCACAGTTGACCTTCTAGTGTGGACCACAGAAAGCATCCCAAGTTCTCTACAGATGTCTGACCTAGAAAGGGGGAACTCAAGACCAGCCTTGATGTGGCCATGTTTAGATTAAACTGGAAGAAAAGGAGAAAGGAAAACTTCTGCCATGCCTCCTGATCAATGATTGGCGATCTCCCAGCTGGCAAGTTCACAGTGGACTTTGTAGCAGCTTGCAACTGCTCATGAGAACTGACTTAAGGGGCGCCTGGGTGGCTGAGTTGGTTAAGCAACTGCCTTCGGCACAAGTCATGATCCCGGAGACCCGGGATCCAGCCCTGCATCGGGCTCCCTGCTCGGCGGGAAGTAGTTAAATATTTACCAGCAGAGAAATTCAAATCAAAACCACACTGAGATACCACATTACACCAGTTAGAATGGCCAAAATTAACAGGACAGGAAACAACAAGTGTTGGAGAGGATTTGGAGAAAGGAAAACCCTCTTATATTGTTGGTGGGAATGCAAGTTGGTGCAGCCACTTTGGGAAACAGTGTGGAGGTTCCTTAAAAAACTAAAAATAGAGCTACCCTATGATCCTGTAATTGCAGTACTGGGTATTTATCCCAAAGATACAGATGTAGTAAAAAGAAGGGCCATATGTACTCTAATGTTCATTGCAGCAATGGCCACAATCACCAAACTGTGGAAAGAGCTAAGATGCCCTTCAACAGACGAATGGATAAAGAAGATATGGTCCATATATACAATGGAACATTATGCCTCCGTCAGAAAGGATGAATACCCAACTTTTGTATCAACATGGATGGGACTGGAGGAGATAATGCTGAATGAAATAAGCCAAATAGAGAAAGTCAATTATCACATGGTCTCACTTACTTGTGGAGCATAAGGAATAAGATGGAGGATATTAGAAGGAAAGGAAAAGTGAATTGGGGTAAATCACAGAGGGAGATGAAGCATGAGAGACTGTGAACTCTGAGAAACAAACTGAGGGTTCTGGGAGGGGGGTATGGGTGAGCCTGGTGGCTCATATTTCATGGAGCACTAGGTGTGGTGCATAAATAATGAATCTTGGAACACCAGGAATATAAAATAAAATTAAATAAAAAACTTAGCATTTGCTCAAAAAAGCATCTGTCATTCTATATTCCTGTTTCAGGAATGGATGTAGTTTACAATTATATGTATGCTGGGTCCTTTTAAAATGGGTGTTAAGGAGGACATAGATTGCACGGAGCACTGGGTGTTATATGCAAATCATGGAACACAACATCAAAAACTAATGATATACTGTATGGTGACTAACATAACCAAATGAATAAATAAATAGCCAGTTTGTACTATAAACAAAAACTAAAACAAAAACAAATGCTTGGATTTCCTGTCATTTGTCTTCATGTAAATCTTAAGTATTTGTCATTGAGATTATTCATGGATAATTTATCTTTTTTGTTGTAATTTTAACATTGCTTCATTAAATTTCCTAATTCCTTCTTGCTCATATGACAGAAAGCTCTTGATATTTCAATACTTCTCTTATATCCAACCTCTTCATTATACTCTATTTTTACTAAATTCTTTTAATTTCTATTTTCAATTTAAATAGTTTTGGTTGATTATGTTTTGGGCTTTTTGGTATACAATACTGTATTTAAAATATCCTTATTTCTTCCTTCTCAATACTTGTAGCTCTTGTTTCTGCTCATGCTTCAGTCCATGGTTTAGGATTTCCAGAACAATATTAAATAATAACAATGACAAATAAATAAAGAAATAGATAGATAAATATTTATCAGCACAGCACTGAATATCTGATTTTTTTTTAAAGACTTTATTTATTTGACAGACAGAAACACAACCAGAGAGGGAACACAAGCAGGGGGAGTGATCGAGGGAGAAGCAGGCTTCCGGCCGAGCAGGGAGCCCGATGTGGGACTCAATCTCTGGTCTCCGGGATCATGACCTGAGCCGAAGGCAGTTGCTTAACCAACTGAGCCACCCAGGCGCCCGGAATATCTGATTTTTAAGCATTGCTTATCAACAGAAACTTTTGGGCTGCGGTATATCTGCACTGTTTCTAGAAAATTCGCCAATTGCTCTATGAGCTAAATCTATTGAATTTCTGCTAACCCTAAGAAATATTAGTAATCTCTGAAGGAAGGGTGCCTCCTAAACAGCTCTGGGAAAGGAGAAATGTCTTAATGCTCTTTCCTAAATGTAACCATCTTTAGCAGTTCTGTTCAGCTCTGCTACCTGTTAGCGATGCAGTAATTAAAAAAGGTGCATCAGGCATGTTGTTTTGCCCCAAAGAGAAAAAGCACCTCATTAATATTTAATAACATTAACAGAAACATCACTGGTTGCCCTTAAGCTGTGGACTTCTTCATTAACTTCTGCTAAATGTATATTAAAATCTCATACTGCCCAATCTACCCTCAGCTCTGGAGTTTGCGTGATTTCAATAAACAAGCAGTTCCAGCTGCTGCTCCAACTTCCTGAGGGAAAGGTGTTTTTCTGTTGAATTGCGACATTTGGAAAGAATGTGCCAGAAAGTCTGATTTGCCTCAGGGAAGTATGCTGCCACAGCTTCTGCAAACACACAAGTGGTTTCCTTCCGGAAATAAGTCACCTCTGCATCTTTCTTGACTATGAAAGGGTTCAGAACTTCTAAAAGTTTAGGGGAAACTTGTTGATTTCCAGGAGATGTGTGTCCTCCAAATCCCATTCAGGGAGCAGCCTTAGACTGTCTAAAGAGGAACAAACTTCAGAAATCACAAAGCTTCTGCGTATCAGAACTGGAAGGGACACTCGTATTCCTTGGGTCCAATTCTCTTAATTGGTAGGTTGGAAGGGAGAAGCAAAAGAGGAGAAGTAATGTGTTCAAGACTGTAGACAGCTGACAATGGCACATGGAGGTGATAATGGAGACTCCCAACCCTCGAATCAGCATTAGTACAATCTCATGGAGCACCCACTATTAACCCTTATTAAAGGGAGGACCTGCTCCTCAGGAATGACACTCTCAGACTCCTGGAGCCCACCCAGAATTCATAGTCTCTGCTGGCTCAGCTGTTGGAGCTGTCCTATTCTCAGACCATGCACAGCCTTATCACTGCTTCACTGATCCCAGTTCCTCCATTTTCCCATTTGGCAGTTGAGATTCCAGTAACGATCCTCCACAGGTGTTTCTGTCTTATTTTAGGAGACAGAATCGCCTGCTGGTTTGGGATTGAGCAGATAGAAGTTTTTGGCAGGCACAGAGTGAACATTCAACAAACTGGAGCAACCCCGACAAAAACATCAACACAAACAATGGAATAATTAACACTGTCAGCATTTCGCCAGGGCATAAGCCTAAATATAGGAAGAGAGAAAGATGATTACATCTGAACTATTTCAGAAACTGTTTGACTAACCCAACAAGCATCCCTCAGATATCTCTCCTTATCAAACTCCATGCTGGCCATCTATCCACTCATCAACAACTCACCCCTCAACTCATCCCTCTACTCAAGAGTCTTATACATCTGCTTTTTCTGAGGTGCTGCCCCTATTCATTATACTTGACAACAAGTCTACACACCACCTCCTACAGGAAGGCTTCCATCATTACTCCAGTCTTCAACTCTCATTGCTCTGACCATTTCTGGTCCTTACAGGCAGGACCAGCGCTGCCCGAAAGAACCTTCTGTTATACATCTATGCTATCCAATATGGTAGCCACTAGCCATGTGTGACTACTAAATATCAAATGTGGCTAGTGCACATGAAGAAATGAATGCTTAATTTTGTTTAATTTTAATGCAAATAACCACATGTGCTGGTGACTACTACACTAGCATAGGTCTGGATTATAGAATTTAGTCCCTAGTTATATTATGATTTGCTATTATGCTTTCTTTGAGTTTGAAACTCTGGTTCATACATCTTTGCCTTTTCTCCAATGCCAATCTACAGAAAAAAAAAACATACATAATGGTGCTCTATATGCAGAATACTTACTGTTGGATAGATTTCAGACACACCTGCACTTGTGTACTATAGCATTCCCCTATCTCTTCCCTTTCTCTTCTGCATCACCACATGATAAACTCACCGTGTGGATCTGGAACCATACTGTCCATGGAAGGAATCACCAAGACCTAGGACTCTGATGTCAGAAGATTATTATTTTGAACCTCTCTGTGTCCTCATGTCTTCAACTATAAAATACCTACAATAACAGAATCTCCTTCCTAAAGCTGGTTGAGAAGATTAAGTACAATAATCCATCTAAAGGACTTGGTGCATAGGAGATATTCAGCAAAAGTTACTGCTGAGCGAGTGGTTGGATGAATAAGAAAAAAGAATGACTAGGCAGAATTTCTGGTTCAACCTGGTTCTCGCTGAACAAAGGTACACAGCCCTCAGAGGGCAACTCCTTCCTAGGAGCCTCATATGACTTCAGCGAAGGACCCTTATGCTTTTTTTTCTGACTACCCACTAGTCCCCAACAAACTTAATTCTCAGGGAGGATTTATTCCTTGCCCTTCACCAGGGCCACTCTCTAGAATAAGCATGAAGCTACTGAGTAGAAACATCACTATTTATGCAAAATTCATGTTTGTTATTACTGACATGCACTCTGGATAGAAAGGTGAATATTATTCTACAAATAAACGCTTCTGAGAACCTATAAAACCTTCCCTCTTCTACAAAAGAAAGATACAGGGTGAAAAAACTCTCCCTTTACAGATCCAGACTATACTCCTTAACTTTCCACCAAAACCAAGATATTTAATCCATCGACCTCATCCCGTACCCCCCCCCCCACCAATCTGATTAAACTGGGTTACTTCCTCTCCCTGCTGTCTCTGACACTTAAAAGTTGCCTGAACCAATCAAATGAACAGGACCTGATTTGGCTTAGGCAAACAACTAGGTAGAGTTTGCCTCAAAATTACTTGTACTGACTGAGCTGGGCTTCTCAGATTCTTTAGCTATAATACTTCCTAGTAAGAAGGGCTACTGAGAAGGACACAAGGCTATGAGATTATTGCCATGGACTGATTTCCAGCAAGGACACTGGAGACAAACTGTATTTGATAGAAAAACTATACTTTTAAATCAATAACTATGCTTATTGAAGTTCACTTAAAAACAAAACAATCTCAAGTACTCAGTTCTACTGTCTATAAAAACCACTGTAGAAAGACAACAGAAACTTTAGAAATGAAACTGTCTCTTCCATACTCAAAAGTAGTGCAAAAATATTTTTTAGGTTATATGATTATTTTTTGCTTTTGCTCTCAGATTCTGACCACTTACCCAGCCTCAAGTCTTGTAGGTGTGTTTATCCTACCTCTGACTCAAGTGGTTCTTTATTATTATTATTATTATTCAAGTATAATTAACATAGTGTTCTATAAGTTTTAGGTATATAATATAAAGAGTCCGCAATTCTGTACACTTCTCAGTGCTCATCAAGATAAGGGTAGTCTTAATCCCCCATCATCCATTTCACTTATTCCCCCACCAACCTCTCCTCTGGCAACCACCAGTTTTTTTCTTTATTTTTAAGAATCTGGTTATCCTTTTTTTGGAGGGGGGTCTTTTTGTTTGTTCATTTGTTTTATTTCTTAGATTCCACAAATGAGTGAAATCATATGGTAATCTGTCTTCTTCTGAGTTGTTTCACTTAGCATTATACCTTCTAGGTCCATCCATGTTGTTGCAAATGGCAAGATTTTATTCTTTTTTATGGCTGAGTAATATTCCATCGTAGATATAGATATCCCCTATATATCTATATATAGATATAGATATATCCCATATATATATCCCCTATCTTCTATATCCATTCAGCTCGATGGCCATATTTGGGTTGCTTCTATATTTTGGCTATTATAAATAATGCTGCAATAAACATAGGCATGCATATATGTATTTTTTCATTCAGTGTCTCTATCTATTTTCTTCAGGTATATATATCCAGTAGTGAAATTTACTGGATAATATAATTCTGTTTTTAATTTTTTGAGGAACCTCCATAATGTCTTCTATATTCCTGGGATACAACTGACAGTAGAAAGACCACCACACAATACTTCAGATACCACCCCTGAAAAATTCTATAAAGTCTTCTTGAACACCATATACTTATTATAATTCCAGTACCAATGTTCAAAACTACTTCATCTGGAATTGTATTAAAGTTAATGGAACATTCCAGATTAATCCATATCAACAGCAATTAACCTACATCATTTGAGGATAATTTTAATTTTAGAAAAACTAAACTTGGGGAACTGTTTCTTCTGAATATAAGGTGACTCTAATAACAAAGACTTGCTTGATTTCTTAAGAAATGGCATGATATCTATAGGAGAGAACACAGGATTTAGCTAGACTTGCATTTGAACTCCAGATTTCTCTCAGTTACGTGATCTTAGCTAAATAACTTACATTCCAGATGTTCATTTTTGTCTCATTAAAATGTCATAATAACAAGGCTGATATTACAGAGTGTTGGGTCCAGGAGGTACCTCTACCAATGCAAGTGTGAGAACCAAAGATTACCTTGCAAAGTCTCTTTATTTTTCCCTGCTTTACTCACAGAAGCATTCTTTAAAAAAAAAAAAATATATATATATATATATATATATATATATATATATATATATATTTATTTATTTATTTGACAGAGAGAGAGAGAGCACAAGCAGGGGGGGAGGCAGAGGGAGAGGGAGAAGCAGACTCTCCACTGAATAAGAACCCCAATGTGGGACTCAATTCCAGGACCCCACAATCATGACCTGAGCCAAAGGCTGATGCTTAACTGACTGAGCCACCCAGGCACCCCTCACAGATGCATTCTGATAGCAGTTCCCAAAGAAGGGCTCAGAAATATTTTAAGCAATGCCACCAATAATGCATGAATAGATTACACCCAAAGGTACTACTTTATAGACAGGACTCATCTGGATGTATAAGCTTTGGTTTACTTGCTAAAAATACCATGGGGACCACTTAACTCTGGGGTACAAGATTAACAACAGCAGCAACAACAGCTACCATATGGATGCTTACACTACTAGGATGAATGCCTTACCTACATTAATGATGGAGATTAATTCACTTATTCCTCCTTAGCAACCAATGATATACATGATCTATATTTGTACCTTCCAGCCAAGAAGGTGAAATCATAGAAATTAAGAAAATTTCCAAAGGTCAAAAACTGTGAATATCAGAGCTTGGATTTTTTTTTCCCCAGACTAGTAAATGTTAATGCAATTACTGAAAGAAAAATATCCATGTTACAATTCTTCTTTCTCCATTGTGGGGTTTCCCAACAGCTGGTGAGGATCTATTACAGCTCGGAGAGACACAGGAGAAAATGTAGCATGGCATGCAAAGACAGTGTGCCTCCATGGTGTCATTCTGCACAGGGACACAAGGAAGACGGAAACTCATATTCTGAATATTCAAGCTGACATCCATATGTCATGCAGCATAATCCTCAGGGGCCTAATGTATATATTGCTATGACAATTTTTCTGGATTGTGGTTAATAATTGAAAATTAGTCTTCCCAAGTGTGAAAATATCCTCTGTTTCCAAAGGGTCAGAAGTGTCACAGATAGGACACTGATATTCAAATTAAATTCCATTTATAATATCCCACTTGAATGATTCTCAGTGAGGTCAAGCTTTCTAAGCCATGAATTCAGGGATGAAGAGTGGCTAGGGAGCAGCCATAGTCCTTAGCTAGTTTGCAGTTACCAGTTATAATCCTGGTAGAAAGTGGAGAACCAAAGATGGCTTCTAGCACAAAGCAAGTTGAAACAGGCTGGATGAAGTTGGTGGGCACGGTCAGCTGTTCTGTACTCATCTGGATTTACTTCTGCTATTCAACATAAGAAAAGCCCAAATGAAAGTCTGTCACTGCCCTGCCTTGTTTATATGCTGATGCCTGAACCCTTAGCTTTGTCTTTTAACCTGGAATGGGTTACAGAAATATTCAGATTGAATTCAACTTTTGACTATGATGTAGAGGAATTCACCCAGCTGAGTGGGATCACCCATGCCCAGACTTGTAATATTTGTTGACTCTCCTAAAAGGAATAAAATTTAGGAACATAAGGCAACAATTTAATCTATTATAGGTGAGGCAGGCACTGATACAAGTCTACAGTCCCTGCCCTCATGGCACTTGCATTTTGTCAGGGAAAGACAGGTGGTAATAAAGCAATCAGTCCATATGATGACTAATACTAAGACCATGAAATCAGGTGAGGTGTCAGAGTGACAATGTATAGGTGAGATAAGGTGGTCTCAGAAAGCATTTCTGAGAAGCTCTTATTTTTGCCGAGATCTGAGTTATCCAGAGGCACCAGCCATGTTGAGATTTGGAAGGAATCCTTACACTTGCTGTAGTCTCTGCTAGAAATGAGCCTGGATTAATTAAGATAAAGCAAAAAGATGGTAATGTGGCTGCAAAATGGTGAATGAGGCGAGAACAGTAAGACATTCAGACATTAAGGCACAATGGTAGCAGGCCAAATCATCTAGAGTAGAACAAGGCAAGGAAGGATGATGGCATGACATTTGAAGGAAGAGAGGAAGCCACTGGAATGTTTTAAATGTAGGAGTAATGATATCTGATTTGGGTTTTTACAGTCTAATTTTGGTTGCTGAGAGGAGGAGAGGTTTTAGGGCAATGAGGGTAGAAAGGGAGAGACCATTGACTATTGGAGTGTCCAGGTTGCAGTACACATGGGCAGAGGTGCTTTGGGTTAGAATGTGTTCTGGAGGGGGTTCTGGGGGGCTCAGTCAGTTAAGTGTCTGACTCTTGGTTTTGGTTCAGGTCATGATCTCAGGATTGTGGGATTAAGCCCGGCTCTGGGCTCCATACTCAGTAGGGAGCCTGCTGGAGATTCTCTCTCCTTTTCCATCTCCCTTCTACCCCTTCCCGCTACTCACACTCTCTCTCACACAAGTAAATAAATATAAATAATTAAATAAATGGATGAATGTGTCTGGAGGTAAAGACTCACAAGGATTTGCAGATGGCCTGGACTTGAGGGTAAGGGAAAGTCAAGCTCTCCCGGAATTCTGACTTTAGCAACCACGTGTTTTATTGAGTTTGGAAAAACTGGTCCAAACAAGAGCTGAGAAACTGCTACCAATAGTAAAGGTTCAGGAAGAGCTCTCCCTTGACCACACTGAGTCTGAAATTCCTACTAGAAATTCCAGGGGACATGGCGGCTGAGTACATACATGGACACACACGTCTCCATCCTAGAGTCAGTGGGGTTAGAGCCGGGGGTAAATATTCGGCAATTTGTGAAACATTGGTTAGTAGGTTAGATTTAAAGTTGTTCTTTGTGGTTGTCATTATGGGGGAAAATGAAGAAAAGAGAGTTCCCATGGAAAAATGGCAATTTGAGCTAATGTGTCTGGATGTAGCTGTCCGCAGCAGCCCTCCAAGCTCTGTCAGTTCCCCACCCAACCTCTCTGGTACTTTTCTAGAGCTGCTAACTGAAAATAAGAAGGTTTTCTTGGACACACTGCTCTGACAGAACAGTGAGCTTCCCTGTAAAAATGTCTCCTCCTGTCCTCCTTCCAGGGATGCAGACTTCCTACCTGACCCAGGAACTGGAGCCATCAGGCCTAAAGGCCAGCAAACATACCTCCCACCTTTGGGCCATGACTTCCTCCTTCACCTCCATCTTCATCTCCATTTCCCAACAAGTTCATGCCTGGCTGAAATTGACAATGAGATGCCAAGGGACTCACCATTCAAAGTCCCAGTCGGCACAGACACAGGGTTCTGAGACCACTGTCCCTGAGGAGTCTCGGCTCAGGGCACACTGAGCTCCTGGCTTGCGTTTCTTGAATATTTTCCTTTCTCCCATGACGCAGGGCTCCCCCTTAGAAAGAAGTCCATAGTGAGCGAGGCAGAAAAACACAAAGGAGATGAAATAAACCAGCTTCTCTATAAGAAACATTAGCCTTTTACATTCTCTTTTAGTCACTCTATAGAGTAATCTCTTTCCCAGTAACCATTCAGGAGTCTCAAAGGAAAAAGGGCCAGCCTTTTACTACCATACAAGAGGAAGATCATAGAGCTGTCCCATCCCTGCCCTTCACCTGACCTAGCCAATGAGGTCTCCTTCATCTTGTTTCTTTCCCACCTTCAGAGAGAATGCAAAGATTCCAAGTCATCCTCACAGATACCCAAATTGCTCAAATGACCTCAACATTAAGTCTAGTGGAAAAGAACCCACTTCTAACATAGTTTTCATACCATTTTCAGAGTAAAACTGAAGCTGGCCCAGAAAGTTCCCTCTCTATGATAAAAAAAAAAAAAACCAAAAACATGCTCAAGTACTTATTCCTAAGCAAGTGCAAAAAGTGGAGAAGCTGGTACAAATTACATGAACCCAGTTGTTCTGAGAATGCAGAAGTCTGCTTATGTTGCATAGCAACAAATATCTGCCATTTCTAGAGCTACTCACATCGCTCCCCCTTTCTCTGTGGTCTTGTTTCCAGTGCTGCAGGGACTCTTACTGAGGCTGGCCCAACAAATCTTCTCACCTTCCCCACTGGAAGGTGAGATGATGAAACCATTGGATGGTCTCCTGGCTGTCCGGGCTTATTTTTCCACAGATAGAGCTAAAGCCCCAGCTTATCATTGTCACCTCACCCCTAGGGCACTAAGTGACTGCAATGGGTAGATGGAGATCCAAAGGTGCAAAAGAGTCCTGAAATACCATTTGTCCATGCTGGACCTGGATGTTTGGATTCGAACCCTTCCCCCCAAATCTACTATTATGTTTGGATGGCTTGTTACCTTCCACCTCCAAATAGGAAGGCCCAGAGATGACCAGACAGGACTTGTAGTAGCTCCCTTCCCTAGAAGCCACTGTGGCCCTGCCCTCTGGTGTACCTGATTGAGCAGGTGCCAGGTCTGGTAGTCCTCCTTGGTGCAGCGCCGGTTGAAGATAGATTTGTAGTCCACTTTCACCAACTGCCATTCGGAACGGAGGCTGAAGTGGCCAAAAACTCTAAGTGTTTAGGGGAGGCATGTGAGAGACAAGAAAAGAGAGCCCCCTAGTTAGTCACTAATGCACAAAGACTAGAGAGAAAGAGGATGGAATTGCAGCCAAACTCAACAGGTTTTTCCAAAATGAGGTCTTTGAAGGCCGCCAAGGACAAAGTGCACCATTTTATAACTCTAGCCAAATGACATGGTACTCACAGCAGGCTTAAAACTAACCATTTTTTTCAATTGAAAAAGTAATATACGTGCTTTACAGGAAACACTGAAAACACAGAGAAATATACAAAGGAAAAAATTCACCCAATAGTTCAAAATCTTCCACCCAGATCGAACTGTTGTGTATACTTTGACATATAGCCTTCTCGTTTCTCCTTAATGCAAGCATGGGTGCTTTATCTACTGATGTCTACTGAGAGGGACTCAGTTTTCTTTTCCATAAATTGTAAGTATGTATGTTGGAAGAGGGGTGGGTTAGCTCATCTAAAGAATGGCTGCTAGTTCTAAAATTCTGACAAAATCTAAACGTGTTTTAGTTGAAATCCCCATTGCTTAATTCACATGAATATCACTCCCTCCCCATTCCCTAAGAAATCAGAGTAGCCTCAAAAAAGGAACTCATATTTATGTACAGTAAAGAAGCACACCATCTGTGTGACTTAGATAATCAATACTGCCCTTTTCAGAGCCTAGAAGTTGATGGCCCTGTAAATATGAATGATAAATTATGTTTAGAAAAATAAAGACTGATCATCCATACTCCACTTGGGTGGCATGTCTTATAATTATGACTCAAGACATGCTTTATCAGTTTAAAGTTAAATATAGGGCGCCTGGGTGGCTCAGTGGGTTAAGGCCTCTGCTTTCGGCTCAGGTTATGATCTCAGGGTCCTGGGATCGAGGCCTGCATCAGGCTCTCTGCTCAGCAGGGAGCCTGCAAAAAAAAAAAAAAGAAAAAAAAAGAAAGTTAAATACAATTTTTTCGAGTCTCATCTAAAAGATTAAACAGATTTTGAGGTGAATGAGTCACGGGGATAAAAGGCACAGCATAGGGAATATGGTTGATGATACCATAATCACATTGGATGGTGACAGACAACAGCATACCGCATGGAAATGCTGTATCACTGTGTTGTACACCTGAACTTCATGTAAACTGTGTGCCAATTACACTAAAAGAACAAAACCAAAACGTATGAGCTTTATAGGAATCTTAGCTCAGCAGTGAGTAGCAGAAGCGATAGGGCTAAAGTATCTTGGGTTGTGTGGCCAATACCATGTGAAACAGAGTGAATGTAATCACCTCCCCCCTGGGTTCTCTCTGTTCGCCTTCATTTGTGCTGTATTCAGTGGTCTCCAACTCCAATACATCTATGCCAGGTCACCACTGAAATACTTCCACCTTTTAGCTTCAATTCATTTCATAAAGATGTCAGGAGTCAGTCCCTTTTAAATCTCTAACAAAGCATTTGTATCTTAAAAATTTCTACTTGTTTGAAGAGAGAGTTATAGTGAAAGATCATCAGAAGAAACAAACAAACAAAAAAAACAGGGGGGAGAAGACTTGGATGAACGTCTTCTGTCTTTATCCTCCCACATTCAAATGCCACCTCCTCTAGTTATGTCTTCCCTGGTTGGAGTACTCTGAGTAGAAGAATATTAGTGATGCCAAGCCAAGCACTTCCACCTACTCCAAATAGTTTATGGCTAAATTTCATGGATCACAAAATACATCATGCCCAATTAATCCCATTCCTTTCTATGAAAGGATTACTAGACAGACAGAAGAAGGAAATATGAGGCACATGATTGACTTAGATACCAGCAAGGCATCTGACAGGTTTGCCATTATAGTCGCAAAGAAAAGATGAAAAAATATGAGCCAGGTTCCAGTAAAATTATGTGACTGAACAGTACCTAATTAAAGCATTAAAATCAACCAGGATGGAAGGCATGAGTAGTCAGCTGCAAGATTCTGTTCTCTGCTCTTTCCTGTTTGTCATTTTTATTAATGACTCGAAGACATGAAAATAATGGTCATCATTGGAAATTATATTTTCTGATGACACAAAGCTGGAAGAAACAGTCAATATGCTCGATAGCAGAATCAGGACCCAGAAAGATCTTGACAGACTGAAGGGAGACGCTGAATCTAATGACATGTGGAGTCACAGAGAGAGATGTCTGGTCCTCCCTTTGGCAATCATATAAGTATTAAATAAAAGAAAAAATGCTTAACGCAACTCAGGTTAAGTAATAACAACGATAATAAAGTGGCAGCTTAAGATTTTTTATATACAACGTGATTGATACAAGTAAATACTTCAGAGAAACCAAAAATATTTAGGATGATCTTCGAATGCATTAATTTCTGCTTTTTTTACATATTACCTAGAATGAAACAGGCAATGTCCAGGTTGATCTTACATTAACTAGATCACAAAGAAAAATTCTTGTTAGTTTTGGATGTCACCATTCAATCTCCTAAATTTTAAATAAAAATACACATTTATTGGCCCATGTGTATTATGGAGAAATTACATCTATTTTATCAGATTTTCAAAGGAGTTCATAGTTTCCTAAGCTTAAGGACCATTGAAAAAGAGAGTACTGAGATGATATACTGGATTGAAGAGTGGATCCCCCAAGGGATATGAGTATGTTCTATTACCGGTAAACTGTGACTGTGATCTTATCTGGACCTTTGTAGACATAAGTAAGTTAAAGATCTTGAGATTAAACCATCCTGGATTGTCAAGGTGGGCCCTAAAGACAAGCATCCTTATAAGAGATACAAGGAAGGGAGACACAGAGAGGAGGAGGCCATGTGAAGAAGAAGCGAAGACTGGAGTACTGTGGCCACAAGCCAAGGAACACCTGGAACCCCCAGAAGATGGACAGTGCAGAGAAGGACCTCTTCTCTTCCCACTAGAGGCAGTGCAGCCCTGCTTCCACTTCTATCTTGGACTCTGGCCTCCAGAACTGGTAGAAAATTAATTTTTAGTTGTTTAGCCACCTAATTTGTGGTCATTTGTTACAGCAGCCACAGAAGTTCATACAGATGGTGATATGATCCAAGACCATTTTTCATCTATCTAGCCACGGAGTGGTGTGAAAACATTGGTTGGTTAACTGGGAGATGATGCAGGAAGGGGCAGGGGAGGAGAGACCAAAAAGTGGGCAATCTGGGAAGATCTCTTGAGCATAAAAGAACAAACAAAATGGAAAAGTGTTAAAGTTTACAAAATGTGAGAGAGCTTTCAAATGGATAAACTTGCCCACAGAAGAAAGGAATGGTCAAGACTGAATAAACACAGAACCTCAAACTCAGCCTTACCCATTTCCTAGGGCTGCTGTTGAGCAGGATGCAAGTATCCTCTGGGGGGGTGGGGGGGGCTCATGACCCAGACCCTCTAAGGATGTCCATTGTGTTGGTCTTCCCAACTCTCTGGGTTATCTGTTTCTGGGCCCAGAGAGTTCATTTCAGAACTGAACACAAAAATGGGGGCCCAGTTAGGACATGTGGACTAATCTAGCCTCTTCTCTCCTGCAGTCTTGTCAAGCACATCCTTTCATCTAGATTTATTTGGCTTCTATCCCAGATGTCCTTACATGGTGTTTCCCAGGCCTTTCCCCAAGTGTAAATTGACACACTAATATCTTTACTTGGGACAGTGCTCGTCTGCTCCTCCACGTGATCATTTTCACATGCCATTTAAACATCTAGCGTTAGGACTATGAGCTTTGCTCATTTTCACACTGGACCCCAACTAAGATCAGGTGAGCCCAGCTAAAATCCCTTGGCAACTTTCAGACACTAATGTATTACCCATCTCTTCATCCATTATCAGTTCAGGGAAGAAAAAAATGTTCATCATGGGCCCCCCTCCTGTGGAAGATAGGCAACTGATACACAGTATTTCTTTTGCATGTATCTGGCTTCCCTAATTCTGCTCAATAGTGCATTCATTCACAGCTCTTCTGATTAGAGCCCATGGAAGCCAAGGATATGACAGAAACACAGCAAACTTAGCAGGAGATAAAATAAGGACTAATTTAAATTCAAGCATTTCTCATCCCCTTTCATAACTACTCTTGGAACAGATGTTAACTTCACAATAGGATTTTTGAAACTCAGAAACCAAGGTGACCATCACTACGTCCATCGCTTTGGGGTGATAAGCACCCATGAGGTGGATTAGGGATAGAGAAAGCCCAGACTACTTCAAATTAATAGTAAAAATATTCCCAAATAATAGTTTCTTGTACATTGGAAATGTTTCTCTAAAGTTACAAAGCTCATTAAGAATAAAGTAGGCACAGCATACTCCTCCCATCCATGGTATGTTTTGGGGGTTTATATACATCAATTTAATATGAAACCCAAGATATGTAGGGTGGAGGAACCAAAGACATGGACTATCTCCAAAAGGATAATGTGATGCCCAAATCAGGTGCTACTTCTTTCAGAAAGTTTTCTGTAGTTGTTCCAGCAACATGAGCTCTTTCCTCAGAAGCTCTACCAGAGGTTCTCCACAGTCTGCATCGGAATCACCTAGATGGCTTGTTTAGTATGGATTGTCTCATACCAAGACTTGTATGTTTTCAGTGCCTGAGTATTTGCTTTTCTAAAAACTCCCTAGGTAATGCCCATGCTGGTCCCAGGACCAACCTTAAGAAACACACCTTTAGAACACTTATCTAGAATTTAATTCTCCTATCTTTGGTCCAATTTATGTCAACCAATTAGAAAGTTCCTTAATGCTAGCAATGTCCCTTGTACTTCTTCGTATGCCATATGGCCTTTCAATGGTAGCAATGAACAAAGAATAGATAATTGATTATTGAGGAACAAGGAATTTGAGAGTGTGGTTTCATTCTCAAATCTCTGGCAAAAAATTGTAATTTCCAGCATGCACAAATCCACTATCTTCTATAGTTCCACTTCCTTGCAATTACCAAGATAAGCTATTTTGAGGCTCTTCTATGGAAATGCATTCCTAGACCCCCTTCTTAACTTAGAGAGTATTTTCACCGTAACAAAACCTTATCCTGTAAAATAATGTATGGGAAATCTTGAAAATTCCAACAGAAAACAAATGTTCATTACCATTACCATCATATTGCTGGAACTACCATAGACTCATAATCAAGGCCTTGCTCATCAAGAGCTTTTGATAGCTTTCGCTCAATATCCTTTTTTCAAGGTACATGCTAACCTCAAAACAGGGCTTTGTGGTGTGGGGTGTGTGTATGTGTGTGTGTGTGTGTATGATATTGATACAGAGCCTAGGATAAAGTACAAACCTACATAAACACAAATGACTATCTGGAAATAGATAACATTCCCTTTAGGTCCCTTGAAGAAGTTGCTCCCAACCACAGAAAAAAAATAATGAATTCTCTAAGCCATTTTCTCACTATATGGATTTTCAGGAAAAACCAATTAAAATTTATTACTTCTGTTTTTTTTCCTTTTTACCTTGCCACCTGGATTTTTCATGCAAGTTTTGGCTCCACTTAAGTTTCACTTTCTTGGGATGTATAAACCTAAGAGACCATCTCTTTCTTTCTTTAAACTTCTCTGGTGACAACTGTCTATGCTACAAATGTGACTCTGGGTCAGACAGTGTCCTCCTATGCTCTTATGCTATTACTTGACCTCAAGCATACAGATGGTTTGGGCATGGTGACAAGAGTATGAGGCAAAGAAATAGAAGACATCTTTCCTTAGTCCTTGTCTGCCACTAAATTAGCCTGGTGACCTTGAGCAAATCACTTCATCTCTCAAGTCTTCAGCTTCCTTACGGAAGATGACTTTAATCAGTGACACCTATACTCCAAGGATGGGAAACAGAATCAGTCTAGGTGGAATGTGGCCCTATCAAGATAATTTCCAAGAGTTTGTGTTTTTTTTTTTCTTTCACTCCTTATGTCTAACTCCAGTTGTACAAGCCATCTATCTCCTGGTGACCCCATACACAAAGGATTTATTATTAGAGTCATTCATCTTTGTCTCTACTGGCATTTCTTCCATATAACAGATGCTCATTAAAGAGTTCTGGGTTGATTAATGGATAGAATTAATCTATCAAAGTCATCCACTTCTTTCAAAATTTGGGTAATAGCTTTATCTGTCCCTATTTCTGGGCCAAAGAACATGGTTGAGTTGCATGTCCTTTGGGGTTTAGAAAGACAAAAACAATCTTAAGAGAGAAATAGCAGTGACTTACCTGTCTTTGTTATCCTGGACCATGATAGGATTTCCACAAACAACTACAATTTTCCAGGACCCTAACTAACATACCCTGTCTAATCCACAATCCAGACTTAAGTGAGCCTTTTGGGGAGGTGAATAATTAATCTGAGGGAGGGATGTGGTTCACAAAAATAAAAAAAACTTCATTAGAATTCCATACACACCAAGGGTTAGATGCTCATTAATTAAATGATTTAAAAGGGGATCTTGGTATATAATTGCTATAATTTAGGTGGAAACAATGCCACACTAAATGTAATTAGAGGAGCAGGCTCTGTAAAGATGTTTTTCTCTTTACAGAAAAGCAATTCTGGGTCACCAGATTCTCCCCTGCATAGTTCTTTTCCCCCACCTCCAATTATACCAACCAAGATGATGCCAGTTCCTTCCTGACTTTCCTCTCCCTGTGGCTGACTCAGCTACGTTCTCAGTCATCAGGCCAGAAACCTAATTCAACACCTTGCTTTTGCCATGCTCTTCACTCCTTCATGCTCTGCCTGTCCCAAGCTCATTCTAAATGCCACCTCCTCTTAGAAGCATTCCTTAGATATTGCAAGGCTAAGTGATCTCTCCTTCTTCTAAATTTTGACTTCCTGTGTGAACAGATGGTGACCTTCTCCTACAGAGGCAGAGGATTTTCCTCAGTTTCTCTAGCCCTCTGCTTCAGTGACACCATATTCTCTTCGTCTTCCTCTTACTTCTCTAAGTGTAATTCTAACCACCTTATCCTCCTGCCATCTCTGATTGTTGTAACTTAAACCTTCTTTTTCTCGGGGAACCTGGGTGGCTCAGTTGGTTAAGCGACTGCCTTCGGCTCGGGTCATGATCCCGGAGACCCAGGATCGAGCCCCATATCAGGCTCCCTGCTCAGAAGGAAGCCTGCTTCTCCCTCTCTCACTCCCCCTGCTTGTATTCTCTCTCTGGCTGTGTTTCTCTCTGTCAGATAAATAAAATCTTAACAAAAACAAAAACAAAACACCTTCTTTTTCTCAGTTCCTACACTTGACCTTAGCAATCCTTACATTTTGGCAACTTCAACCTCTATGTAGAAAACTCCCAAGCTACCTACTCTTATCCTTGAACTCTCATAAGATATAGTCATGAATATCATGCAAAGACCTTTGGATTTGATTCAAAAGCTACCATGCAGTAGCCTCCAGCTACCTTTGTAGTATTACCTCCTGTTACTCTCTAATGCTACTTGTGCTCAAAGAGAATTCCATTTGCTCACCAGAAGCAGCATAATTTCCTAGTGTCTGCTTTTCCTCTGTTTGGGATGCTGTTTCTGTACCTCATCTTGTCTAATTCCTACTCATTCTGCAAGTCTCAAGTTAAATAATGGGCAATGTGATGGGAAACAATGGGTTAGGGTGAAAGGAGGGAAGGAAGAGCTTTTCAAATCTAAATATTACACAGAGGCCATTTTGATTTCTCTTAAAAAAAAGTACTCCTAAATAACCCAGAATTTTCTTTCCAAACATATGAAATCATTTCCTTATCACCCTTTTATTTTAAAATTTTTATTTAATTATAACATTTGGAAAGACATGATTCCACCGATATCAGCTCTTTGGAATTAGTCCAGAATTTCCATGTGGCCCAGTGTGTGGTCAGTTAAAAAAAAAATTAAATGTTTGCCTAAAAAATATATATTCTCTATTTGTTGAGTGGAGGGTCATATACAGGTCTTTTAAATAAAGCTTGCTAAAAGTATTATTCATCAAAATCGTACCAACTTTTTGACTGCCTGGTCTACTGGTTTCCATGCGAAATTTTAAAAATATTCCCCAATGAGATTAAAAATCTTCCATTGCTCCTTGAGCTTTTATATGTTTTTGTATTTTGTTTTTTTTGTTTGTTTGTTTTGCAGTATGTAATCACAACACTATACAGGTTTTGAGATTATTTTATCTTCTTGATGGAGTATTATTTTTAGTTTTAACTCAAATGTTAACTTTTCTTTTAAAAAAAAGATTATATATATTTATTTGTCAGAGAGGGAGAGAGAAAATGTGTGTGTGTAAAGCAGGGGGAGCAGCAGGCAGAGGGAGAAGCAGGCTCCCTGCCTGGCAAGGAACCCCATGTGAGACTCAATCCCAGAACCCTGAGATCATGACTGGAGCTGAAGGCAGATGCTTAACCGAGCCACCAAGGTGCCCCTCAAATGCTAACTTTTCTATTATGTTCTCCCTGATCTTCCCTCTTTCTGCATCCCTTTCCTTAGGAAGAGAAAATAAATATCTCTTCCCTCTGAATTCTGATAGCATTTTTTCTACATTTTGCATATTACTCTTAGTACTTCCAATAGGGATCAAAATACATATACTATATACATAAGTGTCTTATCCTCCTTGATAGATTTTAAACTCTTGAAAGTTTGCAACTTGCACACACCGTGCTTTCCACATCATAAATGCTTGTCATATATTTATTGTCTGAGAGCCAACAGAATGAAGTAATCAAACACAAAGGTATTGGCATCAAACAAGGCAAGATAGGAGTGCCAATCTCAGACCTAAAGAAAGTTCCTTAAATGGATTAATTAGACTTCAGTTTCCTGAGTGAGGATAATAACAGTACCTAACAGAGGTCTGAAGTTTAAATATGTGGTATATATAGTGTTTTATATAAATTAAAATATAAATAATGTTAACCAACTGGTTAATAATTTTATATAATAGTACATAATTATGATAATTTGCTTTATGTCCTTTGTTGTATGCCTGAGGGCAGATAGTATGCCAAATGCATTTATATCCCCATGATCTCTACAAGACTGTAAACAGTAGGTACCCTAGGAAAGGCAATCAAATAACCACAATAATAATTAGAAATATTAATAATAGTGATAATTTATTGAAGACTTACAATTTATTAACTACTTTGTATGGGCTGCCTCATTTCATTTATTATTCCCATTTAATAGAAAGGGAAACTAAGGCTCAAAGAAGTTAAATAATTCATCCCCCAAAAATTATATGGCAAGTAGGTGTTGGAGTCATTCCAACTTAGGCAGTTGCTACTAATATTATTTCAGCACTATACTTCTAGCAAGGCTCATATACCATTTTAAGTGTTTCACGATTCATTAGAAATTATTTGACTGCAGTTTGGCATGGACGTAAAGGTATGGGGGTCCTCTTAGTACCAGCTCATTATAGGCTGCCCGCACAAAAGGCAAAAACCCCGTGAAATATATAAAACTGAAAGTATGGTTGGAGGAAGGAAGAAAAGAGAAATCTGCAGAGAAGATGTATCCAGAGAGCTTCAATTATGACCCAATTTGTCTCAAGATCTAAGCATCTACTATGTGGGCAATTATGTAATTGAACCGGAACTATGACCACCTTTATTGGTTCCATCTCCACCTGGGAGTCCACGGGTCATGGAAAAGGACAAACTGAATTATAAAATCTTAGTCATCCAAGGGTCCTTAGGGATGAACATTTGACCCAAACCCTGCACAAGTTGGCTGGGGAAAACAAAGTAGTAACTTACCCAAGAACACAAAGAACTGGGACACAAGTCTCTAGAAACCCAACTCTTCCTCCCACACTGACTGCTTTTCATGGGAAATCTTTGCAGCATGCAGGCTGAGTCACGGCGCACCATTTATTAGCAGTAGTGCTATGAGTCCTTACTCGGTAGAACTCAGAGTAGACTAGAGAGTGTATCTGGGGCTATAGCAAAGAAGGAAGTCTTCAGCCAAGACTCACCTTCTACATTTCACTGGCTTTTCCTTCAGGCTTCTGTGTCTAAAGGATGCTCTGGATTTTCCAAAGTCTAGCCTGCCAGTCTAGAACTATAGATGTGTGCTCCAGCTTCTTTTGAGAGGATTTTCTTTGATTTGTTAAGATGTAGCATTTTCCTCTGTATATTTTACTGAATCAAATGAATCATCAGAATGACGGAAACAATGATGTCCCTGGTTTCTGGGGGAAGTGAGCTTGCTTTTCTCCAAAGACCATTTAGCAGTTCTCACTAAGAAAGGGGAAGGTCAGAGACACTAAGGTGATGGAGTCTAAGTTGAGCTTCACAGGGGGCTGGTAAGCTGGAAGGCAGGCATAAACCTTCAATTTATAAATGAGATAAAACCCCTGTGGGTTTCAAGAAAGAATTCTCCCACCGGTTCAGGTACTACCTCCACACTGACATGTAGATAAATGTGCCCCAAATCAAATCTTTTGCAGTGACCTCATCTGGCTACCTGCAATTTCCCCTTATTGACACACTGGATTTATTTCTCTTTCATCTAAATAAACAGTTAAACCTGCTGTGGATTCCAGTGAGTCACAAACCATCTTTCTGCCACCTCCGTCCAGGACTCAGAATTAGCCATTGCTAGGAAACCGCAAATCCCAACTCAATCCTTTTACCCAGGCTTGACTCCTTTCACTGGCTGGATGTCATTAATTTGAGAGAAAATTATTAGAAACCTGGAAAACAGTTCTGAAATGCCTGCAGATTTATGATGAAGTCATTTCACAAAAGGTCACAGGCAACCCTGCTATAATTAAATCTTTCATTAATTTTTAAAATACACAATAACTTACAAATGCATCATAAATTAACCAGATGACCTTGAAGAAATTATTTAGAGCACTGCTTCATCAGAAGCCACTATCTAGCAATTTCCTGAATTTTCATTTTATGAGTGGAATTTGTCTATTCTCTATTCTGGTGTTTGATTAGATTCCAGTAGTCTGTTTATTTGAAATGATTTTGTATTAATTTACTCAGAGCCCTTATTAGCACTGGGAAATGATGGCAGGTAGCTAAGACTCTTCCTTCCTTTAGGTCATAGCCTCGAAGATAGAGTAAGTGTGATTCACAAAATCACCCAAATATACTTAAATGTAGCTCTTCTCTTTCATTAGCTGGGAGATACTTTTTTTCTCATGTGTACATTTTGATAAATGATTTCCCTTTTCTCATTATAGAAAAGTATAAAAATGTATAGATGATAAAATAAAAGTCCCCTTGGGGGTAACCATTCTTAATATTTTGTGAGGTTCCCTTCCATTCATTCACAGTGTTGTTCATTCTCAGACTAAGATGTAAGCAACAACCAGAAACCACAGCCAGCATTGGAATTGTTGGAAATTAGAGGTTCCTTGAGGTTTATGGCAATCTCCCTCTCCCTCTCCCTCTCTCTCCCTTCCAACATGTGCACCCACAACCACCATCACACCATTAAAAGCTCATAATTGGATTATAGAACAGATTCCATAAACCGCAGCCTGAAAATAAACCTCACACAAAACTGACCTTTCTTCTGTAGAGTGTGGACGAGGCTTTAGAACATAAACTTCCCATTAGCAGAGCCCTTGACTACGTTGCGTGTGCCTTAGCCCAGCTCCTGGAACTCTTAGAACAGTGTCTACTTTGTGGTACGTAAGCAAGGCATCCTGTTGAGTAAGGAAGTAGTAAGTGTTCTCGTAATAGGGGCTTGATACATGTTGATCCCTGAGTCCTTTTTCTAAGTATTTAGTTCTCTCTGGAAGGACAAGTCTCCCCATGCCTCCTCTTGCCTCCTGCTCCATGAGCCTTCCTCTCTGCTTCCATGGAGGCAGCTGCTGAGGACCGTTTTCATATCAAAGCCGAAAGCTGTGTTCTGGGAAGGCCAGCCATCAGCAACCAATGGTTGTCCATCTCCAGAAATTCAGGCTGCATTCTTGGCTACTGGTGGGCATAGCAGCACCTAATTGTTTTCCCATTAGGGTGTAGATGGGTTTAGCGTTAAAGGAGGTCAACAGCTGCAATGGAACTGCACTGAGTGAAAGTGAGACAGGAACCAGACCTTAATAGAAATAGGCAGGGGACCAGCAGCAAGGGATCCTGTGAGCAGAGCTGGTCCTGGCAGCATGAGGCTCTGTTCCCTGAGATGACAGACAGAGGCAGGGATTAGAAGGTTTGAAAATAAGACCTGGAAGAGGCAGCGAGCGGAGGAGAGAGTAAGAGAGAAACTAAAAGGCACTGGAACAGACAAGGGAAAGGGAAGAAAGCCGGGTTTTTGCAATGAATTTAAAGAATCATTCTCAGTCCAAACAACTTCAATTCCTTTCTCAAAACTTAATAGATTCCTTCAATGGGTTTGAAAGTTTAAAGTCCATTAACAGTGGGTTATGGAGCTCATGGTCTGTGAACCTGTGAACGATGAGTCAGGAGTTGGGGTAAGACGGGAATCTAAGTGATGGACCGAGGGAGAAGGTGGATGTTCAAGATAGGAGGAATATATGGAATTCAGAAGAGCTGGAAGAAAGGAAAAGGACAGCCATCTGGTTTATCCATGGCATTATATTTCTCAGTCTTTTACTTCGTGTCAAGTTCTGAAGCAAGAGATAAAAGGAATCCTAAAAAGCATAAAACTCAGTCCTTGCCCTTAAATGTTTGCCGTGTAGTCCAATGGTATTATTCACGCACCATGTAACTGCTCAGCAACAATGGTGCACAAAGCGTCCATATTCAGGGCTCTGAGCGATAACCAGACAGCTGCAAGTCCTATGAGTCTCACAGACTAAAAAAGACCTCACACTCCCCCTGCAGAGATGGCCAATATGTGAAACACTCAGAAAACAGTGCAAAAATAAAGACAAATCCCACTTGTAGTTATAAGGTTCTAAGAATTGTATGTAGGCACTTGGAGGCATATGCAGACATTGAACAGCACTGCTGAAAATAGCCCCAAATGGGAAACAACCTAAATGTCCACTGATAAGAGAATGGAGAAATAAACTGCATGCCTTCCTATCATGAAAGAATGCCATATAGCATTAAAAGTGTCTGGACCGGATGGATATGCTCCAAGAGTGATAATATTGAGTGACAGACCCCTGTAAGAGAATGACAGCACTTAAATAAATTATGCACTTTAAAAACACATAAAGTGATGCTACGTATATTTCTGTGGATGATTAAATATGCACTCCATGTATCAACAAATACACTAGAAGGATATGCATCAAATTCAGGGCAGTCAGTGATCTCTGTAGGAAGTTAGGGAAAAGGATCTGAAATGAGACCATAATGAGAAGAATGATTCTCCTGGGAATTTCCTGTATCTTCATTAAAAAACTCTGAAGCCCAAGTCAGAGTGTTAATATTTATTAACTCCAGGTGGTTGGTACACTAATACTTATGAGATTACCTTTTGTACTTTATTACTGCATGTTTGAAACTCCAAAGAGAAGTGCAAGAAAAAATACAGGTATGAAATTGTGTCTGTAACATCTATAGTGGAAATCACAAATTGAAAATCTTACAAGAGACAGGAGGGCAGCTTAAATGGACCATGA
Source organism: Spilogale gracilis (assembly GCA_004023965.1). Taxonomy (NCBI): domain Eukaryota; kingdom Metazoa; phylum Chordata; class Mammalia; order Carnivora; family Mephitidae; genus Spilogale; species Spilogale gracilis. Next base: position 86,297 of record PITA01007113.1, read on the forward strand.
ATGAGCCGAAGCATGGGTGCAGATTCTCATATATCAGGTGAGAGGTGGGGCCCAAAAGAGCATATTCAGCCCAAGGCAGACAGCTTTCATGCAACTCCAGAAAATTGTTAGAGTGTGGGCATTTGGGCTCGATGCTGCCAGATGTTTCCAAATTTGCAAATTTGGGCTCCATTAAAAAAAAAAAAGTGCAAACCAAACCAAATACACCTGTGACCCTGCAGCTTAAGAAATTCAGTGAATGGGAATGAGTAGGAGCTGAGAAAATTGAGGAGGGCTTCCTGAAAGAGGTGCCCTGCCTGTGTGGTTAGGATAAGAAATGAGGAGACTTCTAAGGCATTCCAAATGAATCTGCCTGCTCAAATTTTCATAAAGCAGTGCAACTGGAGATGTAGGTTGTGAGTGGGGGAAGTCTGTAGAAACTGGGTCAAAAATTCAAATTATATTTGTAACAAGTCACAATACATTAAGTTCCATGTGTCTTCTCATTCGGGGTCCACAAACTACAACCTGTGGGACAAATCTGGCCCGCTCTCCATTCTGGAAGACCTACAAGCTAACAATGGTTTTTAAATTTTAAATGGCTGGGTAAAGAAAAGCAAATGAAGAATGGTATTTTGTGACATGTAAAGATCACATGCAATTCAAATTTCAGTGTCCACTGGTAAAGTTTTACCGGAACACACTGATGGCCACTGATTTGCATATTGTGAGTGACTATGGCTTCTTTCACCCTAATCAGGAGTCAGGCAGCCGCATCAAAGACTCTGTGGCTAGCAAAGTCGAAAATCCTTGGGGGAAAACCTTTCTTGAACCCTGTCTAGGGGGCCAAAATTCTTCCCTGCAAGTGACCCATTTCTTGCTCATCAGACGACAGAGACTCTAAACATCTTTCATGTACCCCTGTGGAGATTATTTCACTTAATTCCCACATCCATGTCAGGAAAGCCAAGCTCAGAGGGAGAGTGAGTGAGGCTTCTAAGGTTGCATGGATGGTAAGTGGCACCCTGAGAGCTCTCCACAGGTGTGGGGCTCCAACACCCAAGCTCTTGGCCACTACTCCATCCCACACAGCAGTTTGTTGTTCAGAATAAGTCTTTTCCTTCCAGGCTGCTGCCAGCCTCCCGTCCACCCCAGTGACATCCTGAAGCCCCTACACCGGCACACATGCTGCTTTTGTATGCCTTGGCACACACAGGAGGGTGCTTGCAGGATGATGGAAGTCGGCTGACAACGTGAAGGATGTGAACCCAGCAGCCAGCCTGAGAGGCAAGGACTTCAGAGCTACACTGGATTTACCAATTACTCGAATGACTTACTTTGGGCAAAGTAAAATTGGTCTCTTCTAGCAAACAACAGAGAATTGAAAAACAGATCAATGGAAGCAGTGCTGGTTCATTTCCAATGACTTTATCAGATGCAGTTACCAGAGGCTAAACAATGCATTTATGCTCAGGGTTGGGTCTCCATGTGGCAGAAAGGCTAGATTTGAGGGCACGTTCCCTGCTAAGCATGTGGTCACAGTCTCTTAAGAGGAAAGAAGGTCTTTATTTCTTTTAACCTCTGCATCTTCTGGGTTTGCATAATTTTCTAGGCTCAACGTTCTCTCTCTCTCCTTTCACTATGGCTATTAGTTCTGCTGGTGGAACAATGGATCAGAGATTTATGCCAATTAGAACTGGATTTATCCAAGGAGTAAGCAAGGCGATTGGCCCTCGACAGTTTGCCATAGCATCTCTAACCTTCTTACCACTCACTCTCCCGTCTGCAGGCCAGGCACGGTCTACTGCTCCATGTTTGCTCATAATGATCCCTATCTCCTTCTTCCCTGCAGAGCCTCAAAGCCTTTTCTAGCTATTGTATCTTTAGTCCCTTCTTTGATATCCAATGACGACTACAATTTGCCCCATACCTTCCAATCTCATTGTTCTCCAGGTCTAGCACATGTTCATCATATCTTTTCAACAGGTTGTGTTCGAATGGGTCTGCTATGACTTGGTGTCTGGAGCACAGCAGCCATCCCTCAATACTTACTGAATAACTAGCATCCTGCCACTCTTGCCTCACACACCAGGCTCCTTTACCGAACAAACCCTGGTCGACTCTACCTTTCCTCCAACTTCAGCTCCAAGGCTGATGTTTGAAATTTACATTCCTTGCTCTCAATCTGCCTCTTCCTGAATGTGTGAACTGAGCACTGAATTTGTCTGAACCTCACTGTCCACATCTGCCCAGTGATGACAATCTGTTGTACTTGGCAGGGTTGTTGGGAGAAATCTATGCAATCAAATTTGGGAAAGTGCTCTGATACCCGGCACAAAAGCGGGTGTTGGACAGACACAGGTTGGTAAGAAGATATTTCTTACTCCTGGCAAAAAGTGTCCACTTTCTTCTAGGGAGGCAGGACTTCCCTCTTGGTTTCATTGGGGTTTTTTTGTTTGTTTTTTGTTTTCCTCTGAGAGGCTGCCAGGTTCTTCCTGGCTCCTGTAAAAGATCAGCTAAATCACAGCCAATTGGTTCAAATATTTCATATCAAGAAAGAATTTCAAATGTAGTTTTGAGGATGCAGGAAAGCAGTGCTTCCATCTAATTCCACATCTGAGCCACACCAAAAAGAGCTTTCCTTAAAGGGCTAATATAGGTGCAAATGATACACCAAAGAGGCTGGAGTGTCCCGGCAGCATAGGATCTCAGCAACTAGAGAGCCACAGCCTGAGATGGAAATAGGCCCACTGGCTTGTCAATCACCCACCCTGTTCTCAGCCTGAAGTCATAAGAATGGTCACATTTCACAATGAATTAGGCTAGACTAGATGGTTCCTGTCAAGGTTACCAAGGAGATGTTGAAATAATAACATTTGAAAAGACAGTGGAAAAAAGAGCAATGAAAGTAAGCAAATCTCCTGCCTGCACGCCAGGGACAGTCTTTCTCGCACAAATTCCTCTGTCGAGCTGGTGTTGGAAGGTACCATTCTGCCTAAGCACTGGCCTCCAGGTGAGGTGGAAGCTGGCAGACTCATGGGAGAGGTGGAGGAATCAGAGATCACTCCCAAGAAGGTCCCCATTCTCTAGCTGCCCCGTTGTCCCCATGCATCATCCCCCCCCTACGTCATCATCCTCCCAGAGTCTGCTCACACAAGACTCGACCCAAACCCTACATCCTCATAACTTGCAACTACTGGATTCTGACCATAGTACTTCAGAGTCCAGGGAAGTCACTACAATCACAACAGTGGTAAAATTATTGGAGACCGGCTGCCTGGGTGGCTCAGTTGGGTAAGCATCTGCTTTTGGCTCAGGTCATGATCCCAGGGTCCCAGGATTGAGTCCTGAGTTGGGCTCCCTGCTTACTCGGGAGTTTGCTTCTCCCTTTGCCCCTCCTCTTACTCATTTTCTCTCTCTAATTTTTCTCTCTCTCTCAAATAAATAAATAAATAAAATCTTTAAAAAAAAGATTATTGGTGACCATAAAATACACTTATTAATTCATTAACTTATTTATTTAAGAATTCAATGCATATATGCCATTAAATCCTTAGTGCAAGCACAAAACTGATAAACATATGGCACCCAAAGGACAAAATACACAAAGATCCTCCCACATAAAACTTAAAAGTCTTAAACACATACACACAGATATCTGTCTGTCTTAAGGACAGATGAAGGTGGAAGATTAAGTCACAAAAAATGCCATTTTCATTAATATTTATTGTTGAAAGCACTGCAAAGGAAAACTACTTTGGGGTAAGATAGCATATGGGAAGGGGGTTCCCAGTGTGAGCTGATGCGCTAAGGAAAGTATGCTAGAAGAGATGATCCTTAAGTTGCAACGTGAAAAGATACCTATAAGTTTGGTTGTTCAAGTGTGGAGTGCAAGCACCTTCCAGACAGATACACATACAAAAATCTCGGGACAGGAAGGCACCAATGTATCAGAGAAGGTTCGTCAGAGTTTGGGGGCCAGAAATAAGGTCCCGGTCATGTGGTCAGTGTAGATATCTGTAGGCCACTCAATGAGTTTGGATTTCATCCTAAAGGCAATGGACAGCCTTCCATGGGTTCTGAGAAGAGGAGTGACATTACCACATTTTCAATTTCAAGAACATCACTTTGGGTAAGGTCAAATTCCTAAACGTAACCTAAGAACCCTCACAATATCAATCCCTTGACACCTAGCCATGCCCTCTTCTGTGGCTCTTTGTTTTGTTTGTGTTCTTTGTCTTTAAATCAGCAATTCTTTCAATAAATAATTATTGACTTCTTACAATGTGGCAGTTTCCCTTTCAGTAGGAATACTGAGGTTATTCAACAAAATGATGAAAAATTTGTGCTTTCTTTGAACTTGCATTCTATTACCCATTAATTGGCTTTTCACTGGTAAACTCCTACTGAAATTTCAAGACTATCTCAACTGACACTTTTTTGTGCATGTGAAGTCTTCCCCTCCTCTTACTCATATCCAGTTATACAACTAGTGTTCTTTGATGACTGGTGTATCTCCCTCCCCCAACACATTAGCCCAAGTGTTCCCTGTAGGTAAAAAGAATTGTATTTACCTCTTTAATTCCATCTAAGAGAGTCTGAAACATATTAGAAACTTATTACACAATTTTCAATAATGAACTGTGTATTAGTCAGAGCTCCCCAGAGAAACAGAACCAATAAGATATGTATATAGAGTTGACCCTTGAATAAAGCAGAAATTAGGGGCACCAAGCTTCTCCATGGTTAAAAATCTGTGTATTACTTTGACTCCAAAACTTAAAACTATTAGTAGTCTCCTGTTGACTGGAAGTCTTACCGAGAACATAAAAGTCAATTAACACATATTATGTATGTTATATGTATTATATACTGCATTCTTAAAATAAAATCAGCTAGAGGAAAAAAAATTGTAAGAAAGAGAAAATACATTTATAGTACTGTACCCTATTTATTGAAAAAAAAATCCACATATAAGTAGACCCATACAGGTCAAACCTGTGTTGTTCAAAGGTCAACTGTGTGTGTGTATGTGTGTGTGTGTGTGTGTGTGTGTGTGTGTGTGTGTGTGTAAATATATATAGAGAGAGAGAAAAAAGAATTTTATAAGCAACTGGCTTACACAACTATGAAAGCTGACAAGTCCCAATATCTGTAGGGTGAGTCAGCAAGCTGGAAACCCAGGAGAGCTGATAAGAGTAGTTCTAGGCTTGAAACCCAAGCAGAATGGAGGTTTTAGTAGGAATTAAATGCCAGAAAAAGCCATGCCCCAGTTCAAAGGCAGCCAGACAGGAGGAATTCTCTCTTGCTCAGAGAAAGGTCAGCCTTTTTGTTCTATTCATACTTGTAACTAATGGGATAAGCCCTACCTGCATTAAGGAGGGCAATCTGCTTTAGGAGGTCTACTGACTTAAATGTTAGTCTTATCCAAAAGCACCCTCACAAAAACATGCAGAAAAATGTCTGACCAGATATCTAGGTACTCTGTGACCCTGTCAAAGGGACATAAAAAATTAACTCTTCGAAACTGACAAATATTTAAATCCTCCAAATGAAGGTAATGAGATAAACCAATAAAACCTTAGTGAGAATGAGCTAGCCTTTCTTCCTCCCTGACCACAGCTGAGCTACAGAGTGAGGGTTAACCATGAGGAGAAAAAGACAGAAGTCAAGTAGCCTACATCATGAGGGAGTTTTTGATTAAATGGCAAGAGTAAGCATGTTTATCCCCAAATGGGCCCCTTGCCCTCATAGTGCTTAGGGGATATATCAAGTTTTTTGAACTCCTACTGAAACCATATCATTGTCATTCCACGAGGGAAAATCTCTGGCTGGCCCTGTTGGTTCATCTTGTTTTAAAGTCATTTTCAAATCTAAGGAAGAGACAGAAATTGCCTCTTGGCAATCCTTCCAGGGCTCACACTTTTGGCTGTCTGAAGAGCCCTGACAACATCTGGATCATTTTCATACTAGAGACACCCTGAATTTAATAAAAAGTTGAAAATAGCCTGAATTGCTTATACTTTGCTGGACTATTGCTTCCAAATTCATCTTAATTTCATGAAAGGACAAGTACCTGTCTGTCCCAAATCCCATGTAAGATAGTTACGCTCTACCCTCATTCCTTTTCTACTTGCTAGCATTTAAAGTATCTTGATGAAGAAGGTAGAAGGGGGCAGAAGCTTTGCCTGCTCTTGCCAAGTCTTAGTGGGGAGGAAAGGAAATAGGAGAGCTATCTCGTCTTCTCAGTAAATGGTTTGGCCCTGAGGTCAATCTCCCTTGCATCCATGTGACCGGCTAAACTCCGTCGGAAGCTGGGAAAAAAATTATTACCATTAAGATTAGATGAGCACAGAATTTAAACTGTAGTCTTAGACTTGCTAGAGAATGCCCGGTCATATAGAGGATGGTGTCCATGGATATTATTCAAAGTAATGTCCAAGAGAAGCACACAGTGAGTTTAAACAGGCCCTACCCAAGAAGATGCAGGATAAATCATATTATGGGATGAGAAGAAAGTTAAAAACAACAACAACAAAACAAACAAACAAGAGGGATTGTTATGTGTCTTTCATACAAAAGCAAGAAATACCCGACTTTAGGACCATGTATATATATACATATATGTATATATATATTCACTGCCCAAGTACTGGGCCTTCAAGGACCATGTCAGGTTTGACTCTGATGAGCAGTCACATCTGGTTTAATAAATTCAGGCAAACTATACAACCTTCTTGAACGTGCATACCTTTGCCTTATGGAATTTATAATTCAATACCTTAACTCCTTGATGGCCATATCAAGACAGTCCTAGAAAAGAGGAGGGTTTTCTTTTTATAGATAGTGACTAAATGAAGGATAGGAAATAATTCACAAAAGTTATCTCGTGTCAAAGATCCTCATGAACAAAGATGGTGGTATTTCCAGAATTTATAAGAAAACATCTTAATCTCCTGGCAGAGTATTCTGGGTAAAATGACAGAGACATTTGTATGTCACATTTATCTAATGCACAAGAACACAAACTTTATGAAGACAAGAATTTCTGATTTGTCCTTCTAGAATAGTACCTACCATATAGGTACCAACAATTTTATAAGGTTTATTTTTTTTTTTTTTTTACAGTATAACCTTACAAAGATCTTGCCAGAAATCCTTGGGATTTCTCTCTGTTACCTATCTCTCTCTATGTATGTATATATTTACGTACATATATATGTGTGCATGCATCCATATATACATATATTTGCATACATATTTATGATGCATGTATATCTATATATTTACCAAGTTGTTTGTATTTTAGAAATAATATTTATACTATAATTCTTGTTTTAAATATCCAGAACTTAGGCTACACATTAGGCTGTGTATCCACCACATGATGAAGCTTTAGACTCTAAGCATCAGTAATAATACACTGTATCTTAAATACCATCTATTCTTGTACAGCTACACTCCCATATAATATTGTTAACTCCTTTTTTTAATAATTTATTTTATCTTTTCAGTGTTCCAAGATGCTTTGTTTATGCATCACACCCAGTGCTCCATGCAATATGTGCCCTCCTTAATACCCACCACCAGGCTCACCCATTGTTAACTCTTTTTTTTTTTTTTTTTTTTTTTTTTTTTTTTTTTATTTTTTTTTTTTTTTTTTTTTTTTTTTTTTTTTTTTTTTTTTTTTTTTTTTTTTTTTTTTTTTTTTTTTTTTTTTTTTAAGATTTTATTTATTTATTTGACAGAGAGAAACACAGCCAGAGAGGGAACACAAGCAAGGGGAGTGAGAGAGAGAGAAGCAGGCTTCCCGCCGAGCAGGGAGCCCGATGCGGGACTCGATCCCGGGTCTCCGGGATCATGACCTGAGCCGAAGGCAGTCGCCCAACCAACTGAGCCACCCAGGCGCCCCCATTGTTAACTCTTAATAAAATGATTTCTCAACTTAACAATAAGAGTCTATTTGTTGTGGCGCCTGGGTGGCTCAGTTGGTTAAGCAACTGCCTTCGGCTCAGGTCGTGATCTCGGA
>PITA01007114.1:0-94331 GCA_004023965.1 Spilogale gracilis
GAAAAGTCAACTAATTTAAAGATGACAGGTGAATAGGAAGTCATACAATTATGAGCTGGAGTAATTCTAAACCAGAGTAGCAGAGTAAGCAACACTCCTAAGGAGACCCCAAACTACTTCTACATGACAAGTTTAATCTCCTCTGCCAAATCCCATAGTAAATTAACAAGGTCTCTTCTTATTACTTTTGAAATTAAGAATGATCATAAGACAGAAAACAGAAGAAAGATATTTAAAAAAAAAAAAAAAAAGGTGCTGGATAGGGTGCCTGGGTGACTCAGTCAGTTAAGTGTCTGCTTTCAGCTCAAGTCATGATGCCAGAGTCCTGGAATGGAGCCCCACATCAGGCTCCCTGCTCAGTGGGGAGTCTGCTTCTCCCTTTCCCCCTCCCCACTGCTCATGATCTCTCTCTCTCTCTCTCTCTCTCTCTCTCTCTCTCTTTCAAATAAATAAATTAAATTAAAATTTAAAAGGCACTGGAAAATCCATACACTGAGTAGGTACTCTCTGATTAAGAAGTTGGTTTTTATTTGTTTTGCTTTTTTTCTTTCAGGAGCAGAATATTGGGTTCTAATGAATTATTTTACCCCTGGTTATATAAATAAGTGTTTCCAAACATTTCTGATAGACAGTCCATCAGTTAAAAATGTTCAGTATATATCCCCAATATTTATTCATCTATTAATTTAATCAGATCAGGTACTGTATATGCCATTATATATGATAAAACATAAACACAAATAGAATTGTTAAAAATCAATGATGAACTAGATCATACTTGTGGGGTTTTTTTAAGATTTATTTATTTATTTGACAGAAACAGAGCTAGAGAGGGAACCCAAGCAGGGGGAGTGAGAGAGGGAGAAGCAGGCCTCCCGCTGAGCAGGGAGCCTGATGTGAGGCTCGATCCCAGGTCTCTGGGATCATGACCTGAGCCAAAGGCAGATGCTTAAGGACTGAGCCACCCAGGCACCCATAGATCATATCCTGTTATTTTCTTGCTAAGTCACAGTGCTTTATATTATCATTAGCCTATGTCTTAAAGTATAATGCATACTCAAGGTAAGGCTCATTGCTAATACAATTAGATATAAATCCATATTTCATTCATTTTCTTGAACATTTCAGTAAGAGCCAGAAGCTGACCACTGGTAAGACCGAATTAAGTAAATCATCAACATTGTTAACCTCCCATTATGGCGAAGAATTCTTACTACAGTCAGAAAAGCTTCAACTCCACCAACTTCCCGTTGTTTGCTTATGCTTGTCGTATTAGTATTATCTTCTTTACAGAAATCCTTTTAAACCACTTTTCCATCTTGTGACTGCTAGTTTGGTTAATACTGAATAATAGAACCCTTAATTCCTTAAGTGAACACACATAAAATCAGTAAGACACAACACAATGGAAATGAAAAAAAAAGGGCAGGGATCACACGTTAGCCCCTCAGTGCTGTGGTATCCCCTAGTATTTCCTCAGAATACCTCTGCAAGGAAGGACGGGAGACCAACTGACCTATCGGCAGCTGAGGGAGCCTGTATCAATCTGTATATTATATATTTGCAAAAGCTTAGGGCTTTTTTTAATTTAAAAAAATAGAAATTCAAAGTGTACCGCCCACAGCCCATTTTGGAGGTAAAGGACAGAAGCAGCTGTGGTAGGTAAGGAAAGCTATTATCTGAAATATCTGATACTCTGCTTGAATATCAATGAGCCAGCACTCCGTTCTAGGCACACCGCAGCGTAAGAGCCCTTCCCTGGACCAGTAGGAAACTTTTATTGCATTTAGAGGATGTGCGCTCCTGAAACAGCATTTTTCACCATGGTGACACGGCCAGACCATTCTTACTCCTCTGAGCTTCAGTCATTCATGACCTCAGAAACAACAAAGTTGTGCAAGACTTTTGTTTGCATTAAATACTCTATTCTTTCCGGATAAGATTACTCTTCAAGCCTCAGTTATTCTAGGAGGTGCTGCAAAGTTTGTTAATTGGCTAAAGGTCACACCATTACACCATTTCATGCATTAGTAATCTTGAAATGATTGGCTGTAATGTATGAGTATAGATTGTATCTAACTCTTTCTTTTACATTCTATATAGTTTATCTTAGTGGGCTAAGGCTGCCGTAACAAAATACCATAGATGGGATTTCTTAAACGACAGACGTTTGCTTCTTAGAGTTCTAGAAGTTGGGGAGTGCCAAGATCAATGTGCCCATGGGCTTGATTTCCTGTGAGAACTCTCGTCCTGGTTTGTAGTTGCCAGCTCTACGTGTTCACATGGCTGTTCCTCTGTACTACAGTGAACTCACCAGTGTCTCTTCTTAAAGAGACACTAATCCTATCAGATCAGGGCCCTTCACTTACGACCTCATTTAACCTTAATCACGTCCATAAAGACCGTATTTCCAAATTTGGTCACTCTGGAGATTAGAGCATCAACATATTAATTTTGAGGAGACACATTCAGTCCATAACATAATTTATAAGCTTTAAAAAATATATTTTTATCTATTTGAGAGAGACAGAGAGAGCACAAGCCAGGGTGGGGAGGTGCGGAGAGAGAAGCAGACTTCCTGCTGAGCAGGGAGCCCAAAGCATGGCTCAATCCCAGGACCGGAAATCATGGCCCAAGATCATGACCCAAGGCAGACACTCAACCCACTGAACTACCTGGCTGCCCCAAGTCATATGCTTTCTTTCCAAATATTTATTTTGTGTCTTTTACATGCATGATACTATAACCAAGTTGTTCTCATTCTAAGGGAGAGACAACAAACAATGAATGTGTGCCTGTGTATGTGTGCACATGTATATCACAAAGAAAACGCACATAGAGTAAAGAGAGAGTGAGAGGGCTGCAAGAGGAGACTATTTTATAATGGGCGGTCAGGGATTACCTCTCTGATGTGAAGGCGAGGGAGCAAATATCTGTTACAGAGGAACGAGCCCCTAAATATTTAAAGGAAGAGTGCAGGCTCAAAGGCCCCTCTCCTAGCGCTCCGCCCGCCACATACTCTTCACAGGTGCAATTAATTGTGTTCGTGTTCGCCTATTTTGTGGCTGTCTCTCCACCTACAGAATGTGAGCTCCTAGGCCATAAAACTCCTATCTAGCTTTTTAGTTCATCCTTATATCACCTGCACCAAACTCAATGCCCGGCTGTCTCTGAATCCTCATTAAGTACTTTAAAGAATGAATGAATACCAAAGCTTTGAGCAATCTTTAAATTACAGCTTATCAGGAGCAATTGGAAGAAAGAGAAAAGCTACAAAGGCAGTATGCTCATCAGACGCAGCAGGTCTAGAGAGTCTGTGTAGTCTAGTTTACCTTTCTCTATCATTTAACTGCTAAGACAAACCAATTTTATCTCACCAAAAAGATGCTGGTGAACACATTCTTCTGTAAAGGGAGTTTCACTCTGACCCGACATCATAACCATATTATACATTTAACCTGCTTAATAATTCTTAGAAAAGTATTATTTCTGCTGAAAATAATAGATACCACTAGCATTCCATAATTCAAACTCAAGCAAAATGATAAAACTGAAGAGTGAGATCTATAGGTAATTTTCAGATCTTATTTTCAATGATTGCAGACTGTCTCCCCCATAAACTTTTATGCCAGCTGTTAAAAGCTCCTCAAATTGTTTTTGTTGCATTTCATTTTCACCCCTCCTCCACATAACCAGGGAAATAAAAAAAGGCGACTAAAGAGAAGGAAAGTTCTGGAGATTTAGGAGTGTAAGGTAGTGACCAGCCTACGTAACCCCGGCCACTGAGAGGTCTGAATTATTCAGATGTTGACTGTGCTTGGAGCAGAGCTAGCATGCAATGAATGTATTGGTTTCCAGCATTAACTTTTTATTAAAAAATTAAGTTCCTTTGACCCTCCCGCTGAAATGTCACTGGGCCGGGCTCTGGAGGGCGGCCGTGCAGAGGCTGCAGCGGTGCTGGGGAGTCTTTGTGTGAACTGCCCAACAGGACGGCGAGTGATGTGCGGTTTATGATGTCAGCAGAAACCGCAGATAGCATCGCCTGGGTTTCTGTCTCCTGGCTAGAGCACGTCCCTGAAAGACTGACCCTTGACTCCGCCAGAAACTTTCCCCAGACTCGGCCTCGGTTGGTAGAAGGAGTCGCCCCCATCCTGGCAGCCCACGGGAACCCCAAAGGTGGGTCGAGGACGCGACACGGGGGCGCGGCCCCTCCGGCCCCGCGCAGGCGAGGGCGGGGTCACGGGCACCGGCGCTGACCGGGCCGCGGGACCCCGAGTGCTGGGGGGCGCCAGCTCCTGGGGGGCAGGGGCGAGGGCGGCCCCGGGCTCCGCCTGCAGGTCTGGGCCAGGCCTCGAGAGTGGGCGGGCCCGGCAGCCCCCGGCCCGCAGGCAGGCGGCGGCGGGGGCCCGAGGTGCGAGAGGGTGGGGTCGGGCGGCTTCACGGAGCCTGGGGCGCCCGCAGGGCCGCAGCGAGACCCGCAGGTAAGGTGGCCGCGGGCGGGGCGGGGCCGGGGGCGTGGGGGCCGCGCCCGGGGGAGGTGCCCCTCCGAGGTCCTCCGGGAGCGCTCTCGGGGTATCCGCACGCCCAGGGCACCCAGGGGAAGCGAGGGCTTGGAACATCCCTTTGCACCCTCGAAAGGGCGGGGTGACCCGGTTACCTTACCCTGACCTCCGGACAGCTGCCCAGGGAGAACACGGGGCCCCGGAGGGTACTAGCTTCCAACATACTCTGGGTGTTTTCTGCACCCTCCACCCAACTGGCCACACACACACACACACACACACGCACGCACACACACGCACACACACACACCCCGCTCAGGGAGAGGCCTGAGGGATTAGACGGATAGAGACACTGTCACTCAGAAGAGATTAGAATCTGGGCAGGGCGACTGTCCATGCCGGAATCTTCAGAAAGCAGATGCGGCATCTGCGGCCCCTCATTTCCAGCCCTCAGGTGGTGCGTGATCGCTTTTTCTTGGTGCGGCCGCTCTGCAAGCCCGAGGCGGAGAGGTCTGGGTGGACAGTGACAGTTTAATCCACACAGGCCTTCTTTGCCCCGCTGGCCAACACCTTCTCCCATCTGCAGGAGGAGCACATTGGAGGATCCTAAAAAGTCTGAAGTGAGTATTCAAAGTTGCTAAGTGTTTTCAATTTGTGACTTTTTGAAAAAAACAAAAAAAACAAAAAAGAAACTCTCTTAGTTTGAGTTAGAGTTTATTTCTTTCATATACGTGCATTCATCTGAAAACAGCTGGTGGTGTCGTTGAGAATGAGTCCAGTAAGTACAGCGTAATTAGAACTAAAAGCCAAGTTTACTGTATAGTTTTAGAAAAATCGCCTTCTAATGTGTCTTTTTATGAAGTGCTTTGTTACTGGGATGAACCTTTGCTGGGAATGCTGCCGGTATCCCCTTGATGTTTTCTGAGGTTTCCCCTGATGTTGGCCACCTGACCTGGGAGACAGCCCCCTTCTTCTTGTGTTTCAGGGACACCATCCTGCCTGCAGGCCTCTAGCCTTGGTCTCTGCTGAGAGGAATAGAGTATCAAAAATGTGCTCTGGGCAAGTTTGGGAGCAAGGAGGAATGCAGTAGGTTTTTCCCCCATTCAAGTTTTCACGTATTGGCAATTTAAAACCCAAGGCACTGTTTACCACCTGTCAGACTCACTCGTAAGTGTAAGAATTAACTAATAAAAGATTTGTAAAATGCTTCCTGAATATAAAATTCCATAAATATGCAAAATAGTAATAATCCACCCATTGTTAAATTTATGTAGCTGCTCCTGTCATGCATACGAGATGATTTAGAATGCATGTTTCCTGTCAATTAAGCAATGAGTTTGGAGTAAAATAATGAGTTCAATTCACATCCTATGAAACTTTGAAATAAAATTTCTCCCATAAGGCACCATCGGCAGAAAATCATAAAGTAAGCAGCATTTCAAAAAGTTATATATGGAATGGCGCTTGCATTATGGTTGGGGGGAAAGGGACCCCGTGAACTTCTGAAACTAAGAAATATTCAGCCCTGGTTCAAGCGTGCTTGAACCATAAATATTCCCTCACATTTTTGGGTACGTCTAAGGGGAGAGCAAACAGGTTTTGTGGGATGGCCTTAGAGCTAGCTGTCTGCTTTAATCCATGATATATGCCTCTTGGTATTTTAAGCTTAAATTCAATCTGTGGTTTTGTTCACAGTGAAGAAAGTCTTCACAGTTACTTAGATAAATTATTCATTCTTCTAATATCATGGGCTTGGTTTTTAAGTATCCTTAATTTCAGCAGTCATTTCAATATCCTGTAGATAATTAAATTAATTAGTTCCCAGTGGATTGAGTGACATGTTAACATCACATTTTTCTCTTTATTTGTATTTAATAATGAAGTGTCTCATTTTTCTGCTTACTGGTCTCCTAGAGAAAAACCTGTTTCTTATATGCTAATTGGAAGTATAATTATTACTAAGGATGGTCTTTTCTGTTTTATGGAGACAACTGTAGTTTCCCCACTAGCAGATAAAGCTGTGAGCAGAACCACAAAGTTGGGGAAGTTTTTCCTGACATCTTCCCACCTTCAGCGACCTTTCCTCATTTCCTCCACTCAGGCCCTCAGATAGGTAGGTGCTGAAGGGGCCTCTGCCCAGGTTTCCAGAACTTCCCCTCTGCTAACACCCTGTCTTTATCCAAATAACTCATTCGAGCCCTGTAACAACCTGATGTGGTCAACGTCATCTGTGTTTCACACAAAAGAAAACTGAGTCTCCCAGCGACAAGCAATTGATGAGTCAAAGAGCCAGGATTTGAACAGAAGCATTGTGGTGCTTCCTGCTGCATGATGATCCTCATCCTTAGAAGGGCTCACATTCTGGATGGAGGCATAGAAAAGTCTTCCCACTGACCAACTGGCCATTTGACCTCAGATGAGTCCCTTAAAGCCTTTGGGCCTCTGATTTCCTTTCTCTAGTTTTGGATTAAATTCTCACTCAGAGATGGAAGGGACATTTGGATGCCAAGCACATAAACTGCTCCTCCCACGGGATTCCACAATATGACCTTCCCTGCCCTGGCCTTTCCTCCAATCCCCTCCCTGATCTCTTTTTTCTTCCTGCCAGTCCAAGTAAATATCACCTCCTCCAAGAGGCTCTTCCCGAACACTCTTCTGTCATTTTCTATCTCTGGCCCAGTGATCCCTTTAAAACACTGACTACAAACTGCACTTATTTTATTCACACATCTGTTGATATGTGGCTCGTGTTTTTATCTTCTCCATCGTTCCCCCATCAGACTGAAAGCTGCATGAGGCCAGAGCTCTTTCTGTCTGACTTTTTTCATTACCGTATTCCCAGGGTCTAGCACATAGCGGGCATCAGTAAGTGTGTGTTGAATAATTATGAATTATATGATTATAATTATATAATGAATAATTATCTCCTACAAAGGGCATGTGCTAGTGGCCAATATATTTTCCCATCCCTGGGAAAACCTAAAGGCATTTTCATCGACCTTACACATCGACCTTACGCTGTTACAGTGAGCCTGAGTTATGAATGGGGATCCAAGGATAGTAATGGAGACAGCATGACTATGGTGGGATGCCCTGGACCGAGCCCCATATTTTACAACAGAGAAAATTGAACCTCGGAGTAGTAATAGGAACTTGGGTTAGGAGACACACTGGAGACCAGCCAATGGTCCAAACCACTATTTTACGGATAAGGACACTCAGAACACAAAGAACCTGTGCATCCTGACTTCTAGACTAGCACACGCCTGACCAAGAAGTCAGAAATCCCAGGGACCACCCAGTCCAGAGGGGTAGGGAGCATTAGGCAACGACACCTTTTTCCCCCAGAAATTCCAAAGAGCTTTAGGTTTCCCAGACCAATCCTGGATAGCAGCATTAGTACACAGCAGAACACTCTCCTTCAGATAATCCTATTCTTAAGTTTTGTATGGCCTGAATAAATTTCAGTGACTCATTTACTATTTTAATGATCCATCGGGCAGCTCTTTAATACCTATCATTAGTTTACTAGCTCCGTTTAAATGCTGAGGAGCTCCAAATGGCAAATCTACAGGGCTGAGCATTTACCACCAGCATGATAGATTCAAGATACATTTAAAAGATGATTGATATTTTGAACTCCAAATGATTTTGAACTCCAAGTGATGATGGCTTGTTTTTAAGGACTAAAATAACTTTTCTTCTCTACCTTAAAGAGCAATCCTTGCTAGAGTTTTACATCCCATAAAAAACCAGTCTTTAAACTTTAGAGGGCATAAAAATCATCTGGAAGGCTTTTAAAAACCCAGAGTGCTTAGAGCCTTTCTGCACATTTCTGAATTAATAGGTCTGAGATTGGACTCAGACAACTGCATTTTTAACACCTTCCCTGATTTTCTCAATCAAATAGCCTGAAGACCTCACTTTGAGATCCAATAATACTCTTAGTACGTTTTGAATTTTCCCAGGTTCCTTATAAGAGGAATTTTCTAAACAAAGATAATTGGGGAAAAGTTTGATATGTTTGAAGCTAGCAAATAGCATACTAGATATGATGGGAATCTGTTCCCTTGTAGCAAAAGCCATATAGCTATGATGGGTTTGGGTTTGATATTTGGGTTTGATATCCGCCCCAAATCAAGAATGTTCCAAAATGTTTCTGTTGGACCACAAAGGAATAAATCAGTAATTAGCAGTAAATTTAAGTGTTAAGTTCTGTGCAGCAGTAATGAAGCCCCTTGCCCTCCACATGGTTACATTCAGTACAGCAGAAAGATAAGATTAATATCCACAAAACATTCAAGGAAAGGGCTGCAGATCAAGTTCATGATGCCTGGTTACATTTGAATTTCAAATACACAACAAATCATGTTTTAGTATAGGCATGTCCCATATAATATTTTTATTTGCTAAATCTGGCAGCCATGCTCAGTGAACATTAGCATTTAATGTCATTAGTTTTCAGACCTTGGGGAGGACTGTGGGGCAAGGGGGATGGTAATGCTGAGTGGTTGTTAAGCTTTGAGAAACTGATAAAAGTTCTGAACAAGCTCCTGAGAAAAGTGCCCAAGAGCACTTTCCAACAGAACCCTCATAATTTCCCATAGATTCAGGCTACCAAAGCTCTTGGGGACATCAGGGTCACCTACAACATACACAAGAAAGGCCAGCCCTCAGCCTGTGTCCTCTGGGCTGGTAGGTCTCGAAGGTAGCTTGGAAAAGTAGAATGTGAACTTGGCCTTTTTTTTTTTTTTTTTTAGATTGTATTTCTTCATTAACTTGACAGAGAGAGAGTACAAGTAGGGGGAGCCCCAGATAAAGAGGGAGAAGAGTCTCCACTGAGCAGGGAGCCCGATGTGGGGCGTGATCCCAGGACCCCGGGATCAAGACCTGAGCTGAAGGCAGGCACTTAACCTACTGAGCCACCAAGAACCCCTGAACTTGGACTTTAAGAGCAGGAGAATTTAGCTGGATCGTGGGTTTAGGAAACTTCTTAAAGCTTTGACAGAAGGCAGGTTCCCTTAGGCTTTGAGGGTATTTAGTACGGAATATTGAGAAATTCCCTGGACTGGTTTTTGAAAAGTCCAGATTGTAGACAGCCTCAAATTCTGAGGGCTTTTTAGACTGTCTGTATGGGGAAGCAGTGAGTCCTTAGTGGTCTCTTGGTTAGGGATGAGGATGATCAGACAAAGGGAGATGGTAGAGCGAAATTGTAGCCAGCCTGGGCTGTAGGGTCAGTAGGCCTGATGTAAGCTCCTCCATTAACAAGCTGGGAAGCCTTCAATGTGTGTGCGATTTCTGTGGGCCCCGATCTCCTAAACAGGGAACTGGTAATAATAATAGGGAGCTACTAACAGTATTGCTGTGAGGATAAAATGAAATGCATGGCCCCAGGGGTGATACCATATAAATATTCAATCAGGGGCCCTTAATGCTAGGTACACTACTGCTGCTGCTACTGCCCTTAGTATTTAAGGGGGATCAGTGGCCCAGCAGCCTGCAAGAACGTCTTGAGGGAGTAAAAGAAGAGAGAGTGAGCGAGCGAGTGAGAGAGAGAGATGATTGTTTGATCTGCATTTACAGAAAGCTTTAAAATCTCCCTTTTCCAAGTTAAACTTTCATTATCAAAAAACAGTAAGTAAAATAGTGTTTGTCCTTTTAACTGAAGATATTAAATACATTCAACCCTTCCTATTTTTCCTAGAAGAGAGAATATTATGGACAATTTAAATGACATCCTCCAATGCAAAGTCAAGGAAACTTGAACCACATGTGTCACTCTTAATAGCAGATTTGCCATCTTAACGGTTTTGCTTTGGCTAATATTTAAATTAATCTGCACACGATAAGCTCAGACTAAGCATTCAGAAAGTTGTTCCCCAAAGTCATTCAAACTGCAAAGCAGATGAGTTTATCGGAGAGAATTCATGCAACAACCCGCCTTCTCAGAGCTGACTGATAACGTAGGAAATGGGATCCCAGCCGTCTCCCGTGAGCAGTTTTGTGACCAGGCAAATCACTTTTCTTCTCCAAACCTCAGTTTCTCCCTCCCTGTAAAACAGAACTACTAACAGCCTTCCCTTCCCAGGGCACCTGCACACAGCTCTCCCGTGGCTTCGGGGGCCGGTAGGCGTCCCACAGAATTCTGTGATCTCAGTGTCATCTTCGTCTTATCAGTGTGTTGTTTCTTTGACATATGCATGAAGAATTTAATTCAGGAAAACATCTAGTAATGGCAGTTATTTATGACCCTTAGTCACCTCTTGATTTATTGATGTACGCAGACAAGGCTGTTTAGGGCATTTTCGGAGCCACAGCGTCCAGTGCTCTTATTTCAAGGAATGTTTTGTCCCTGCTTTCACGATGTGTCGCCTTGTCCAGCCCATCTGTCTTCAACTTTTACAGGGTGATTGATGCCCTTCTAAAGAGCTTTGGGTCTCAAACTGTATATTAAAGCACCTGGGCCCTAGAATTTACCTGGCTCGTAAAGCCATGGTACGGAACAACATGGGGTTGGATTACAGTCCATTATAGTCACAGGTATGGTGGTCAGATGTTATTTGGTCTGGCATCTCCCACAGCGCCTTCAAGATGGGAGACTCCAGCACTTACTGAATGAAGTCAATGTAGAATAAAATACATTCTTTTTCTGAAGATACGTTTCCCTCACATTAGGAAATCTAACTTAAAAAAATGAAAACAAGGAAGACTTCTGACTTTCATGCATAAGAGCATTAGTCGGATATTTCTACACTGAATACTGAAAGTGAAATTTGGAGATCTACCATTCAGAGCTCCTAGAAGAGCTATCTACGGGTTATAACATCTCCCTTCTTCGTGTTAGCTGGTCCCTGTATCTCAAATATTCTCCCCTAAGATGTTGCTTGGTTGTTTTATGTTCATTTTTTTATTGTCTGGCCTACCTCCACTGGTTTAGAGGCACCCTGAGGTCAGAGGTCACGCCGACACGTTTGTTGCTGTTGACTATGTACCTAATACAACACCAGGCACATAGTGGGTCGTCAGTGTAAGTAGCCTGTCAGTTCGTCCAATATCAGAAGACCAAGATCAAGTCTTATGCAATCATTCCACTGCAAAGCAGTAATCTCTTTTTTTATCTTTTGGTCAAGATCCCCTTTCAGAATTGGATTAAAATAATGAAATGTCTCATTAATAAAATTTTACATGCTCAAAATTTTGAATATAATTTCAGTCCATGGACCTCAGTCTGGGAATCCAAGTTCTAAAAGTGTATACATAAATATTGAGAAAATCTAACTGAAATATTAAACTAAATATCACAAAAATTAATTACTATGAATACCGATGTGTTAATATTCATGCATCTATAGTAATAAATTATATGTTGCCCTGGGAAAATTCTGCAACAATCCAAAGGAAAAAAAAAGGCATCTATAAATGCTGAATGTTTTATTTATATGCTGGAAAGGATTTAAGGCTTTTAGAGAAAGGCTAATAAAAATACATACTGTAAAGCAATATAAAATATATTTCAAAGAGGTAAGAAAAAAATGAGTCAACGGAAAAAAATAAGGCTAAGAACATAAGATGGGGCCAGGAGAGAGATTCGTACTCAAAATTTATGCCATGAAATTCAACACTCTTGCTAGAAGATAGTAACAAATTTTGTTCTGTTTTTTTGCAGCCAGTGCAAGGGAGAAAAATATAATCAGTGATGTCCTGCAGAGGGTCATGTTTTATATATACTTATATATGAATACATTGATATGCATTTAATAGCAAACTGCTTCTTAAAAGAAGGAAGTTTCAGTATCATAATAAAGAATGGAGATTGTATTTCCAATGTTCGTTTGTGGCAAGGGTCCTTGTACTTGAGCCTGAAATAACCCATAATAAATGCTCAAAAATAACTGGCACTTTGGATGTTTACATGAAGTTGTCATGGCTTTCCTTCCAAAAAGAGACCTCGTGAGGTCAATGAGACCCTCGTAGGGCTCAGAGGTGTGGGGGGACAGACGAGGAAAACAAAGGGCTTTCTGCATTGTCTTACACCCCCTCCGTCCCTGCAACAGGCCACCCTTTCCACGGCCACACGCTGTTTAAGTGACATGCCTGAAGCTCTTGTTCTCCCCTTGAAGGCGTAGGCACCTAGGATGTTGACTAACGCATTATTGCCCCTAACCTTCGTCTCCTTGGATAACAGTCTGTCACGGGGACTTCTACGCCTTCTCTCTTTGAGAGAGCAAATACAATAACTAGCTTCTCAGAACATTATGTGGATTTGTGGCATTCTCAGAGGGGCTATAAATGGATCACATTGACAGCTTTATTTGTCATTCTTAAATGGAATGTGTTTTTCCCCCTTTGAGTTAAATCGAAATCAGATGGCATTTCTTATTTCAATGTGGAATGTTTTTACTCTCATAATTGCAAAATGGCATTCATAACTGATACTATTCTAATTTACAAAATTTGTGCTTTATTATTGGGGGGTTCTATTTGCAAAGTAACTGAGGGAAAACAACTTATGCAACATTTTCTTTTTGCCCATTTATTGAGATCCTGATATAGTTGCTAGAATTTTGTCACCATATGGAAGCAGAGACAATTATATTGCATGTAATGACTTGGATTTTAGAAGCAAGGATATAAAAAGGCATATCCAGCAGAATACCCACAATCCAGAGACTCAAAACATTTTTGAAACCTCTTCTCCCCTTTGCTTTCCCAGCATGTCCCTGGTTTCAGTCATCTCCTCCTCTCCTTACAAGTGGCTCTTGTTCAATATATGTTGGGGCAAAAAGGCAAGAATATGGTGGAAAGCACTATTTTCATACCTTAGCATATTTTTATATGCTTAAACCAGTTAGTTGTTTCAGCCCACGTGAAATTTTTCATTAAAATCCCCACACTGGAGTGCCCAAGTGGCTCAGTTGGTTAAGCGTCTGCCTTTGGCTCAGGTCTTGATCTTCGGGTCCTGGGATCGAGTCCCACATCTCTTGAATGGATTCAAGAGATATGGAGGGGGTAAAGGGACAAGCCGTCTTCTGCAGTACTGGCATGGCGTCCATGTGGAAGTGTAAGGGAACACCGGGGGAGGAACAAGTTTGCAAAGACAGATGCTAAGTGCAGTTGGACATGTGGAGTTTGAGTTCTGTGGAAAGCATTAGAGGACAAAGCAAAAAGACATTGGATTGTGGGTGTGGAGCTTGTCAGAAAGTTCTAGGGTTTGGATGTAAACTTATGACTCATCTTTAATGCATAGTTCTGGCTATGACGGATATGGTCCACAGATGGACATGACTGTCTACAGGAAGATGACAGCGTGAGTAGTGGGACCAAAGTCCTAAGGAATTCAAATCCATAACAGCCATGTAGTGAAGGGTGAGCTTATAAAGGATGAAAGGAGTAGTATAATAGAAGGAAACCCAGGAAATTGCTGGATCATAGGGGGCAAGGGAGCAAGGATTTTATTTCAGGAGGGTAGGAGTGGCCAGTTGGCTTGAATGTGGAAGACTGAGAACTGCTTATTTTATCCAGCAGGAGTGGAGAGCACCAATCGGGAGGGAATTGTTTTGAATTAAAATAAAGAGAAATCGTTTAGTGGTTTGTATGGGAAATAGAGTTCTAACTGGGTCTACTTGCAGTCATGCCTGTTTGAGAAGATTCCACATTTCATATTTTACATCTCTCCGAATCAGATCCCTAGGGAGCTAGCATGATGGAGAAGAAAGTCATTCTGACATGTTGGTGACCACGACGGAGTGAAACTGGGGTGGAGGTTGAGCCCAGAAGAGTCTGAGGTCCTGGGCTCTGAACTGGAGAGAAAACATGAACTTGACAGCAAGGAATTTTATGAGCCCTGTGTGCCCAGGGCAAATAAACCAAATGTTCATGAAGCCATATTGACTCGCTGCACCCACTTGCTGGCATCCCTGTTTAGAAGAAGGCTGTGGGCTGACACATCGCACAGCCCGTTCTCAGCAACTTCTTTCAGGGGAGCTGCAGCCCCCACTTCCCTCCAAGCACCGGCTGCACATGGGGGTGGGGGTGGAAGTTAACATGTCAGCCAGCGAACGCTGTGATGAGGCAAGGGTCAGCACTCGGAGGTGTGTGCTCCCAATGGGAGGTAAGAAAAGAAAGATGATTACTGGTAGTTATTTGCAGTAGTTTGGCTATAAAGGGGGAACAGGAGATTGGAGGGCAGCTGGAGAGAGGTAACCAGAGGAGTAGAGCAAGTGTTCATTCAGTCAACAAATAGTGAAATATCTTCTATGCGCCAGGCACTGAGACGGGGACTAGGAAGGTAGTTTCCATCCCAAATGGGAGATCTGCTGTAAAATATATTTCATGTGATAATCTCAAATGCAGAACGACTAAGTGTTTTGTGATCTGATTCACTGAAACAAATGCAACCTCTTCCCTCAGAAATAAACCACCTTACTTGATCTTTATAAAATGATCAAATTTGTGTTAAAAGAAAAAAGAAAAATAACGTGCCCATCTGTACATTTTTGTCTCATCCTCTCTCCTTCCATTCCTTTAGTGTCCCAAATTTGGACAGTCTTGCTGTTGTCACTTATTCGGAAAAATTTTCTAGGATGGTGTTCTTAATCCTATGTTCAGAGTTACTTGATACCTCAAAATCATCTCATCTATAATTTATAGAGGGCCCACATAATGAAATATCGACTATTACCCCATGGAAGTTAGAAATGTGAATAAAGCAGGGTTTCCCTAGCTAGACTATAAGCTTTATGAGGGCTTTTGGGACTACCGTGTTTAGAGCATATAGTCAGAGTACTATAAATGGGATTGTTGTGGTAAGGTTGCAATTAAGGATCCTTGGCTTTGCAGAGAAAAGTACACTAAATTCTTTACAGGAATTTAGGAAGATCCCTGAAAGAGGTAATATTTGAACTGGGTGTTAAAAAATGAGCATTTCAGAGAGCAGAAAGTTAGTCAGCAAAATCAGAGAGGCAAACCACTCTGTGGAGGAGAGGAAGGGTGAAGAGGAAGGTGTGGTATGGTTGGAGAGGTTATGTGGGAAGAAGTAAGAGCACCGATCTGGGATCTTGGGCAGCTGCGGAGAAGTGCCTAGACTTGATCCTGCACTGACTGAAAGTGTCAGAAGTCTTCACACAAGTGGAGAAGCATGAGGTTTAGGAAGAAAACTGGGATCGCCAGGAGAGCTGGGAACTGATGGGGACTGGAAGTAGGGATACATGGGGTGGGAAGCCTGTGCGTGGAAGACGGTGGACAGGGATGAGTTTCTGCCACGATGATGGCGTTGGACGTGTCAAAGGGGAGTTGAACTTCTTGGGCCCGAAGTAGTCGTGATCAGATGTGTGTGCTTGGGAGGCGCAGTGAAGGGGAGAATGAGGAGGGCATCACACGTTCAAGCCAGGGAGAGTGGCAATCCCACTGATTTTAGGAACAGAAAGAAAAGCAAATTCAGGAGATGATAGGGATGAGGATCTAGCTCAGAAAGCATGAGGAAAAAAGGTATTAATTGAAGACATTTAAGCTATGGGTGTGAGTGAAATTATTGTCGAGTGGAGAACCTTGATGAAGGCCCACATTTAAGGAAGGGAGAAGAGCCAGAAGAGGAAAAATGAGAGGAGTTTCCTGCAAGATTGGAAGTGAGATTTCAAGGAAGTCAAGAAAAATCATGTGAATTTCAAAGATAAGGACCCAAGCTGTGATTTGTTTCAAAAAATTCTGGAGGTGATCCTTGAACAGCAGGGGTTTGAAATGTAGAATCCACTTAGAAGCAGATAAAGACAGTGAAGTACTATAAATGTATTAGGGCTCTTCCTTATGATTTTAATAACATTTTGTCTAGCTTACGCAGTTGTAAGAATACAGTATATAATGCACAGAACATACAAAACAGGTGTCAATGAACTCCTTATGCAATCAGTAAGGCTTCCAGTCAACAGTAGGCTCTCAGTAGGTACAAGTTTTGGGGGAATCAAAAGTTATATGCAGGGGTCTGACCATGCGGGTCAGCACTCCTCACCCCTGCATTGTTCAAGGGTCAACTGCGTAAACATTTGGTTGTATCTTTCTCTTCCTTTCCCTTCTGATGGGCCCTGGGAAATGTGTGCAGCTGTCGGTCCTGTGTCATGTCTAGCTCCACACTTCATCCTTGGAACTCCACATCCTATTAAGCAGTGACTGGCTTACAGTCGCCATCCCCCAGTGACTTCCTTCGGAAGCTCCCCTCACCGCACTGAGAACATAACTTAAGGAAAGAAACTCCGTGTGTGTGTGTGTGTGTGTGTGTGTGTGTGTGTGTGTAAGGCACAACAAGAGGGAAGTGCTGGTGATTTGTTAACTGGGAGTCAGTGGGCTTATATTTAGTATTTCCCTAATTCAAGCTTCATGTTTGTCTCTAGGAATAATACCTCCAAGCATAAGTACTGTCTTGCTTTGCCCTTCAGCTTTCACGGTAGGTAGTCAGTCCCATTTTTGTTGAAGAGTTCATTATATTTCACTGTCTGTATATCGTGTTTTCCATGAAAAAAATTTCCGTGAATTTTGTATCAGGATGATTTCTTTGGGAGAAGTAATGTATTTTCTCCTTTCTAACAATAGGAGTTATAGAAGAAATTGTGTTTTCCTTTTACCTAAATTACAAAGAAATTCAAATCCAAAGGGTAACTTCAGTTATTTCAACGGTTGGCCAATGTAGGTAGCATATGAACATGTACCTTTTTTCACTCTCGACGCTGTTATTTTTATTCATATTTAATAATTTAACTATTTGAAGCCACCCCAAATCCTTACGATGAAGATTCAGGGCATAAATAAATCAAATACTTAGAATGTTAACGAAATGTTTTTCCATCATCTCCTCTGACCATCAGAACAAGCCACTGACTATATTATTACTCCCACCAGAGCAATGAGGGAAGTGAAGCCAAGGACATAAAGTGAACTCAGACGAGTACTGAGTGGGACTCAACCTTGGGTCTTCTTTCTCTAAAGACAGTGGTCATTTCAGCCTATTTGGATCAAAATTTGTGGGGAGCTGGATGATGGGTAGATGGCACACAGTTGGGCGTGCGAGCTCTCGTGCAGATGAGGACTCACTGCAGACATAAAAAACTAGTCCTGCTCTGAGCAGTTTTCTTCTTGACGATGAAACAGTCTGTGCTTCCATCTCCTCCCCAGATTTTATAACATTCAAGAAGCACATGAAAGAGGCCTCTCTCACCAAGTATTCCTGATTAAGTTACGAAAATGGAATTGAAGCTTGTTCTCCCCCTTCGTATGGTAAGTAACGACTAATTTGAGTAATAGATTTGCCTTTCCCTTCCTCCTAATGTCCTCTCAATATTTACAAAAGAAATGGAAATGCTTCTGGTGCAAAGGTAGCATGATTTATGAATCCTATCCAGGTTTGTCCTCAGAATATTTCCTTAAAAAGGAGAATATTCCATTTTTAGTGCAGTTGTGGTTTTTATGTATTCTATTTTAATGTGTTTCATCGGGCTTAGAACTGGAGTCACTGTGAACTACATATGAGTTTTGATCATTAAAATAACATAACTCTTCTACCCACCTGATGCGTGCTGTTAATTCTTTGGTGCAAATTGACATGTGGAGTCTGAGAAGTTATGGCCACATAAAAGAAAGATCTAGAAACGCCAGATTGCCGGGCAGTGGCATTTCTCGTCATCCCAGAAGCCCTAGTTAAGCAACCACCCTTTTGGCCTGGCACTGACTCTCTTTATCCGGAAAAACATCTCACTTTGCAAGTGACTAGAACTGAGTCACCCCGCGTGAGCAAAATCAGCTCTTAAAGAAAGGGCAACATTATTAAGTTCTTTCACTAGGATATTGTGCCTGCAGGACTTAAAATGATTTGAGACAGTTCAGTCCCTTTGTTCGCCCACAAAATCATTTGTTATTTTCACCCTTCATTGTATTCTACTTTTCTTTCTGTGTTCCAGTGCATGTTTAAAAGAAATATTCTATTATGTAAAGCTGTGAATATTCATTAATACATTTCATTTATTTTAATAAATTAGGAAGGTAGGCATCTCCAAATTTGCGGGCAAGCTGAATTAGAGATAACTCTCAAACAAATGTGGCCTTTATTCTTTAAACTACACCTCCAACAAAACATTACAAAGTAAAAATCCTTAAGGAGACAGACCTGTAATAATAAATCATATGAACATTTTGTTATTAGCATATAGATTGGATGGATGTAGGAGTTTGTAAAGTGCCTGAGGTTCACTGAAAATAGTTTATTCTGTGTCTAAAAAGTGTGCGCAAGATTGAACATAAATGTTTAAAACATCATATATTATCTACCTATAAATAGTTTGCAAAGCAAAGGTAAACGTCAGCCCAGTTGATGAAAAAATTATCAAAGGATTTTAAATTTATTGAAGCCGTAAATTAATGAGATATTACCATGTATGCATATAAAACTTAAAGAATAAAATTTGCTGATCCTTCTCTCATACGGATATTTCTGCTAATGAATCAGGATCCTATTTACTCTATTAGTCCCCAAAGTAATTGCTTATTTGAAGAACTTCTGTCTTACGGGTTTTCAGTTAATTAAATCCATTTGCATTTTATGCACACATTTTAAATTCTCAAGTCCTGTTTTTCATAAACCAGATTCAAATATGTTCATGCAATAATACCTCTCATTAAGGCATTAGTCTTTCATTTTTAAAGAAACTTTCAGGATAGCCATATGCATAAAATGCTTACTAATGAAATCCAATCAATATTTTAGAAAAGTCAACCCATTAAATGTTATTTTTTTAGTTTAAATTTTCCTATTTGTAATGGTGATTACTATGCTGAACATACTTCCAATTTCTAATTTTTTGGTTAGCTTAATTTATTCAGTGATTTTTTTTTTGCTTTGATTTTGCATGGCAATTTTTAACTTCTAATATGCTTTTAGAATTACAAACAACCTTTTTCCAAAGAGTAGCTTTTTCAGGGTATATGCATATTAACTGATTGATTTTGCCAACACAGTTGGGAGAGCACTAAAACACAGAGCAAAGCTTTTCTAAATCTGAGGAACAGAGTATAACAATTCACAAAGTTAGGGCTATTCTTAAAAATTTCATTTTCTTAAAGTTTTCAAGTATTTTAGAAGTTGTAAATTAAAGTACACAAGTAATAAAAATTGTAAATACCTTCCTTAGATCCGAACCGCCCTAGCTTGGAAGGCTGAAGAACCTACTGAGTTTAGGAGAGTAGGAGTACAGAGAAAGGAAGAGGCCCGGACCCCACGCAGTGCACCCAGGGTCTAAAACCAAAGCGTACGGCATGGCCAGATGCTGGAAAGGGTAGCTGGGGCCACAATCTGGGATGCTGACCTGAAATCCAGTTTTAAAATCATGCCTAATCAGGGCGCCCGGGCGGCTCAGTGGGTTAAAGCCTCTGCCTTTAGCTCAGGTCATGATCTCAGGGTCCTGGGATCGAGGTCCCGCATCGGGCTCTCTGCTCAGCGGGGAGCCTGCTTCCTCCTCTCTCTCTGCCTGCCTCTGCCTACTTGTGATCTCTCTCTCTGTCAAATAAATAAATAAAGTCTTAAAAATAAAATAAAATAAAATCACACCTAACTGGACTATCTGTAGGTGGTTATTAGAGTTTATCTAGTTTACAGTTAATCTAGGCTTGGCAGTTCCTCTGTGCAAAAAAGATACTGAAGGCAGAGTCTGGATACAATTAGGTCCCAATCCCAGCCTAAGATTATATATGAATCAAAAAAAGATAGAGTATCCAAATGGAGAAAAAAAGAAGAGTAAGCGGGGGGGGGGGGGGGGGAAGGATAGCCCGAAGCAAAGATGAGTGTGAGTTATTTTGACCTTCCTGGCAATATTGGACAGTACTTTTGTCGGCCTCCTAACATGAGATATAAGTATAAAACGGAAAACATTTTTGATATGTGGAAAGGCTCATACACTTTATCATAAAATAAACAAATTTCATTCAATTAAATCTTATTAACTCATTGAAGCAATGATCTATGTGAACTGTAATGCCAGTAGTATCTTAAGAAGATAACATTTTCTTGGTGACTGGATCGCCCTAAGGAAGCATTTCTTCTCATTTAGACGAAGTAGGAATGAAGCACTTGTATTACCACTTGTATAAATTTTTAATACTGAATAAAATATTAGTGTTTAGTGTAATATTGATTCCCAACATAATACTCCTCCGTAATAGCATGCTAATTGGTTAGAATTAAATCAGACAGATTCAAAAACCCTGAGAACAGACCATCTAACACTTGTAATTTTTTTTCATTAGTTTCCAGAATTCCAATTAAAATGGAATTAATCTGCCAAATAAAAGGCCATGGTGCAATAAAAGTTCTGTGTACTATGTCATGCGTATGCCTCCCTCCTTCCCGGGGCTGCACCCCCACGATGAGATCTAGGAGTGAGGAGGGTGGGAGAGGGCACATCATCACTTGTGGGTTCCAACCACACCGTTAACAGCCTTCTAAAGAGGCAGGCAACCTCTGTGCCTTCCAGCTCTCTCATTTCCTACCTGTGAGCCCTGAGGCATTTTACTGGAAACTTGTAGAGCCACAGTTTCCTCACCAATAATAGTACTACTCTAATAATACCAACCTCCTGGAGTTGTTGAGGAGGTAAAACAGAGGTTCGTTGCAACTAGGGATGATTTTTTTTCCCCCACTGGGAAGCATTTAGCCATGTCTGGAGATAGTTTTGGCCGTCACAACCGGAGGCAGTGAGCATGATCTGGGTGTCTGGGGAGTCCACACCAGGTATGCTGCCATTCAAGATGTACAGCACAGCCCCCCAGTAACAAAGAGTCCTCTGGTCCGAAAGGTCAATAGTACCAAGATCGAGACACCACCCCCGAGCACACTGGCGTCATGTCTGTAATGTCAGCATAATGTCTGACGCACAGGAGGCCCTCAGAAAATATTTGTAGAATTGCATTGTTAGTGTTGTCATTATCTGTTTGACAAAGAACTCCGTCACCCTCACGGTATCAGGACCGAGTCCAGTGAGCAATGTAGTAAGCCCCCCACAAGTGGAGTTGGTCATGCCTACTTGCTTGGTCATCCGGATGGACTGGCCAATACTCAAGCGCTTCAGGAATGCACTGACCCACTTAATACTTGACTGGTCTCCCAAAGTCATGGGCAGGATTGTACCAAAGTTCATGGGCTATCATTTAATGTGTACCTTCTTGGAAATTAGAAACAAATAGGAAGAGACAAAGAGTAACCTAGAGTACCAGGGGACTATTACTTTTTAACTCCTATTGTTAGAAATGAGGGCAGCAGTTTTTGTGAGTTTTGACTTGTGTATCTTAAGCACCTACTCCAGTGCCTGGTATCTGCATTAATTAAACTGAACTGATGAGCTCAGTTTCCTCATCCATCTAATAGGCAGAAAATTATGTCATTGGGTTGTTGAGAAGACTAAATGATACAGCATTTGACATATGTTAGAAGTGAATAAATGGTACTTATTCCTTTTTCTGGAGACGCTGCATTACCTTGGGGTTTTTATCATGGCCATTGATTCTCCTCCTAAGAATGGTAACTATATGTAGGTACTTTTTATTAACAGAGAGAGCTCAAAATACATCCATTACCTCAATGAACAAAAAATCTGAGACTTACTTCAATAACAGTGATTTAAGAAGAAAAAAAAAAGGTACATATTATACCTGGAATTTCCCAGTGAGAATTTTTTTTCAAGGAAAAGGTGGCTTTCCTAAATTAAAGAATGAATGATGTGCACATCTTTTTGGCATATTTTAATATAGTTGATAATCCACTTTTTAATTAGCCACCTAATTATAATTCAGTAGAAATTTCCCTAGGTGAATGTAGTAACCTACTTCAGAGAGAGAAATGGAGCTCTGAGTGGGCACTCCTACTGTGAATTTTGACACTTTTCTAGGTTCAATTTGTTCTAAACCTAACTGGCCCAGGAGACACGGGAAGAGCTCTGTTTCACAACCTACTCATTCTGACTGCCAGGAAAGTTGACTATAAGACTAAATACACCTTTTATTAGTATTTTTATTTTTCTCTCTTCTTTGTTCCCTGGAGAAGACCCAATTCTATTTTTTTATCTTCCCATCACTCAAATGTTTTAAATTTGAAAGTGAAAACATTTATGCATAACCCTATGGCTCCGTTCATTTTCTTGGCCATTTGCTTTCTTCTTAACTCAAAGTTCCCTTACTTCCAACTCCTGACAAGCGAGAGACTGAAAGGCATGTGAGGGGACCATCTCAGTGTCTGAATCCACACTTGCTTAATTCCACAGCCCAGACAGTGCTAAGGAGGGAGGTGTCTGTTTTTTTCTATTAATTCGCAATAGGTCTTTGAATTTCCCAAACCCTGATGGTTATTTATCAGTGGTTGCTCATGACCTTAGTTTAAAATGTTTTCAAACTCACCAACTGGTGTTGTAGAAATGATATTGCTTGATTAAATTGTCTCTTCCAACCAGTTTTAGCTTTCTGTAGTTACAACTTCGCTATGTTTGCATATAATTGTAAACAGTTGTCTCCCATTACTTTCTGGCTCATAGCCATTAAATGTGTGCAGAGAGGAGAGGTGAACTGTTCATTTTAATTAATTGATCTCCTTGCTTTCACCCTTGCCTCCTGCAGTCTATTTTCAATAAAGTATGAGTCACATCGTTTTGTTCCTTGACTCAGAACTCTCCGGTACATCCATTTCAATCAGATTAAAAGCTAAAGCCTAACAATGGTCCTCAAGGCCATATATGCTTTAGCCCAGCGTGACCACCACGTCTTGCCCTGACTCCCACGTTCACTCTACTCCAGTCCCTCTGGTTTCCTCACAGTTCTGCCAATACACAGGACATGTCCCCGCCTCGGGGCGTCTGCACTTGCTGCTTTCTGTCTGAGATCATCTTCTCCAGGAATCCACATGATTTGCTTCTCTGCAAGTCTTTGCTCAAATGTCATCTTCTCAATAAGAGAGAAGTTGACAACCGTTCACTGACCACCCTTCTAAAAAATGCAACCCCTTCCCACACTTAACTTTTCCTTCCCTGGTCTATTTTTCTCTGTGATACTTGTCACCTTCTAATAATTTCTATGATTTACTCACTTATTTATTTTCTGTCTCCCACCACTAAAATGTAAGTTTCATGAGGGCAGCAGTTTTTGTGAGTTTTGACTGGTGTATCTTAAGCACCTACTCCAATGCCTGGTATCTGACAGGCACTTGATATATATTAATTAAACTGAACTGAAATAGAATTACACACTTACTGACCTTATTACATTTCCCTCAAAGCCTTCATTCCACCTTCTATTAGCCTTTTTCTTCTGCTCTTCCTCCACTATAGCTCCTTTAGGAACACTTGGATCCCCCAACCCCCAGCTGGATTTTGGAAAAACAGTTTCACTGTGTTTCCTTTCGATCACTGATAAGTTTTAACTGGGATAAGTATGCATTTTAGCCATATTCCTTTCCTATTAGATGAGGAGATTGTTATCACCAAAATGGAGAACTGACTGGGATAAACTGATCAGAATATTCCTAGGCAATCCTGATCCAAAATAAAGGGGCAGGAGGAGAGACAGACAGATGGAAAGGCTAGGCTCTACAAATAGCTAAATGAAAGAAAATATGGAGAATTATTTTTCTTTGGGCCTAGGTATACTTTTCTTAGCACACATGTTCCTAACACAAATATTAGATCCTTAAACATGATTCAAGAAAATACGTACTTCCTGATGACAAGAAAGCCGTAAATATAGTTGATGACCAAAGATTAGTCACTGTTTATTATTGCTGGTGACACATGACACCTGGGGGAGATTTCAGACCCCTCCAGTCAGCCATTCATCATCTCATAGTGGGAGATGAGGAGGTATTTCTATATTAACAGCTCATATAAAAGGAAGTGAGTGAAGAAACGTCCAACGTGTTTTATCACTGGAAGTCAAAGGGATATTGACGATGTTAAAAATGTGCTGAGTGGATTATAGGTCTTGTACAAGTTGGTCTTCTAAACAATAACACTCCTTTAAAAAAGTGCAGTAGAAGAAGAAGAAAGGCTCTATGTGCTGTGTTGCCTATGATATTTCTGGGCTCCCAGCTGAGAAACAGAAGCTTCATTTATCTCTAAAGCCTGCGAGATTGTGAGCAGTGAGCCGGTCTGCAAGCCCGCCGCTCCGGGTCACGGGGCTGTGCCAGCACGGGATTACCCTGCGGTTGTGCGGCCCGCAGAGACCCAACCCGCCCGCCCTGCCCCCACTCTAGCAATGCTTCCCTATTTCCACCGGTCACTGAGAATAAACCAAAGCACAGAACATCTTAACAACTTCTGCCTGGTTAAAAAATTCAAGCCTATCTTCCCTTCATAACTACTATGTCCGTGCAAGTGAAAGACATAAAGCTTTTTGGGACAAGACTTTAAAAATGGGACCAGGGATGTGAATGTCCAAGAACTTTATCTTAGAAATGGTAGGAGCGAGCCACCGCCGAGGCTGTAACACAACCCATATCTCCTGCCATGCTTTGCAGAATTCCGAAGACACATTAAAAATTAAATAAAGAGCCTCAGCTTGGCTCAGTGTATGCTTCAACAGGCAAAAAGATATATTTAATGCAGAGGGTGTTGAATCTGAATTAGTACAAATATTATTAATTTAATGTTCATACTACGTTTTATGGTTTATAAACTGCTTAGCAATAATTTTATATATTTCCCCTCACAGCCCCAGTGTAAAATATGTCAGCATTTTATTTTTCCCATTTTATAGATGAGGCAACCTTTAATAAGTGATCTATTTCCTTCCTGTGCATATTGGTTAACTGGTAAATGATTAATTTATGTCTGCATGAACTTCATCATGCAGAGTATTTATTTTAGTGTGAGTTGGTATTTATTTTACCCGCAAAGCATTACAGTATCCAATTATATATGCATGTTTTAAAGGCAGTAAAGCAGCCACCAGCAGTTAATGCAACATTAAGTCAGAGATTTTAAATCCACAGTAAATTCTCAGTTAGGGCATTTCGATCAGCCAGCCCCCTTCCTCCCTGCTCTCATCCACATGGGTAAGCAACGGTCCTTCTATAAAATGACCACATGGCACCCGTCCAGTGACATGGAAAAGATGTGTTGAGATTTTCAGAGCTTAAAATCTTAGCTGTAACATAAAGAACCAAAAGATTTATAGCTACATCTGGCCAAAGGGGAAGAGTAAATAGATCCGATCATGGACAGCCGCCGGTGGCCTAATCTGCAGTGGTGGGCCTTCCTTTCTCCCTTTCGTTTCCTTGATCAGTTTTTACAAGACAGTCACTGTGACTGCTAGCCTGGAGAATGAGGACCACACAGCAGTGATATGTTAAGGTTTAATAAAAAAGGACACGGTTCTTACAACTCTATCATTTGCATTCTCTCTCCAAACTGTAGTCTACTGAGTTGTCGGCAAAACGGCTGCTCAGTGCTTATGGGACAGGAAGTCCAAGATTCTCAAAATGCCCCCTAAGTACCAACTCAGGAATACCCCCCTAATATAATTCCATACTGTAATCCTGCAGAGGACAAAGCACCAGGAGGTTTATTCACCTATAAGTCAAATCTTTTAATTAATTACAAGTATACTTTCTTTTCATAGTAATTTGTAACATATAATTTTCCCTTGTTTATTGATCTCAAGACTCTTAAACTTAGCCAATAAAGCTCAGAAATTTTTAAATTCATGGCAAAGATTCCAGCCTTAATTCACATGCGAAAGTTTCTGATAAAGTCTAAATATTGGCGTGTTAGCTGTCAAAGGCAGATGATTTAAAGCACATTGTGTACATTGGGTACTTAAATGCTTCCAGAATGCAGAAATTGTCTCTTTTAAAGTTAAAATGTACTTGAAGATCCAGGAAGTGATACCAATTTTGTGAAAATATTTTTATTATTAAAAATTCCATACATACTGAAATATAAACTCTATCACATCAGATCTACCAGTAAGATAATTATGAAGTAATATATTTTAATTTGTGTAATTTGC
This sequence comes from Spilogale gracilis, assembly GCA_004023965.1. Lineage (NCBI taxonomy): Eukaryota > Metazoa > Chordata > Mammalia > Carnivora > Mephitidae > Spilogale > Spilogale gracilis. The sequence goes on from PITA01007114.1 coordinate 26,526, forward strand.
TATGGGGTCTATTGAATAGTGTCTACTTATCAGAGCACAGACATTTTAAAAATAAACTTTTTAAAACCAGGAGCATTGGGGCACCTGGGTGGCTCAGTCGGTTAAGGGTCTGCCTTCAGCTCAGGTTGGATCCAGGGTCCTGGGATCAGCCGTGTGGCGCTTGCAGCTCAGCAGAAAGTCTGCTGTCTCCCTTCCTCTGCCCTATTCCATCCCCTCACCCACTCGTGGTGGTGGGGTGTGTGTGGGTGGGTGTGTGTGTGTGTGTGTGTGTGTGTGTGTGTCTTTCTCTCTCTCAGGTAAATGGATAAAATCTTTTTTAAAAATAATAGAACAAAAAATAAATAAATAAAAACAAGGAGCATTAGTACAGAAGAGTATCATTAAAATATTGTCCTCAGGCTTCCTGTTTAGAGACCAGTTAGAGAAGGAACTCACACTCCAGTGTGCTGCTTTCTATCTCAGAGTTAGACGCACTTAGCCCTTAAATGAGCGTGGTGGCTAATGTTCATATAATGAAAACTTATGCACACACATATATAAATATATTTTTTGTATTTATATTAAATGTTAATATATATTAAATGAAATGCACACACACAAATTTAGGATATTTTAACCCATCTCTTCTGTAATAAAAATGGAAAAAAATGTGTGATCAAAAGAAACACTGCAAATACTAGAGTATAAGTTAAATGTATGAAGTACAGAAATTTCATCCTTTTAAAAATCCTTCCAACTAATAAAATATCCAAATGAAATGCTATTATAGCTTTCCTTACATGCTACAGTTCCAATATCTAACACCCCAAGGCTTTTCCCAGCCTGAGACTTTTCCAATGGCATTTATTATTCCCATTTACATTTATTTGACCCACACCGCAGCCTCTAAATTGGATATATCCTTTTCCCCCGAGAACTCAGTGTCCTCACATAGCCTTACAGGAGAAACGCAAATTTATATCATTTTCTGATGCAGCAGTGAACTAAATGGGCAGAAGACCAGATAAGACTCCCTCACACCCCCTCATTTTCCACCACCTCTCACAGAACATGAAATACAAGTGACCATCCCATTATTATAAATGTTGAACTAGGCTTGATTCCCAATTCTCAGTCTTATAATCCCACAATCCATTATTATAGTATTTCTGTTTTCATCAATTATCATCTCTTTATATAATTCTGTTAGCTTTTGCCAAAAAGAAACATTTCGAGGAGGGATTCTTATATGGAAAAACTGAAAAACAGTGTTCATGCTAAGTAAAAGCCCTTATTCTTCTTTAAAGAGAGAACTTTTCACCAGGTATCACGATTTCCCAGAACTGCGTATATGGACAAATTGAAACTCAATCTTGCTTCCAGATAAGATCAACAGAGCAAACACACAATTATTACCTAGCATTTCCATGCAAACTAATAAAAAGTATTTCAGCTTAAAATTCCAGCTGTTAGTCTATACTTAAGTAAAAACTCTGAAAAGTAAGCATTCTTGTCTGTCAGAAGTTGGCACAGAAAAAGGAAATTCAAAGGAACAAATATGGGAGGTGCGTTTCCCGCCCTAATGGGGTAAGAAGATCCTGGCCCAAGATCACAGATCTCTTGACCATGCACCAAATGTATCCCTGAAGAGAGAAAAATCCATTAGTTTGTCATGGCTTTGAAACCTCAGCCATTTACACTTTCCAGATTATGAACCCAGATTCACTTGGTAGTCAGTTCACTGATGAGAATTCTTCTTCCCAGGTACTGTTATCTATATCTCTCTACCTACAGGGAGAAAATACAGCAATCAGTCAATATAATGCATTCGTTTGATGGATATATTCCTTATTATAAGTTAATATATTTGCACTGTGCTATAAAGAAACTTTTTAATTAATGTAAATATTGTCAATGGCATCATTTTAAAATCATAAAACTCTCAGCCACACATACAGAGGTAGAAAAGTGCCATTTCTGGAACATGAGACTAAAGAGAGTCATCTCTCATCCATATTTGTTTTGAAAATATAGCCATTCCCTTGGGGCGCCTGGGTGGCTCAGTCCTTAAGCATCTGCCTCTGGCTCAGGTCATGATCCTGGAGTCTGGGGATCGAGCCCCACATCGAGCCCCACATCAGGCTCCCTGCTCGGCGGGAAGCCTGCTTCTCCCTCTCTCACTCTCCCTGCTTGTGCTCCCTCTCTGGCTGTGTTTCTCTCTGTCAAATAAATAAAGAAAATCTTAAATATAAATATATAAATATAAGGGAACTAATGTGTGTAAGAAATGGCATGCTTACACACTGTCCTCAGAGAAATTAAGTGACTTGGGTAGGTTTACCCAGCCGGTCGGTAATAGAGATAAGACTTACCAGGTCTGACAAATGTCTGAACTTCTGTCTTTACTTAGAATCCACTGACAGCCACACAGCCCTAACTAAGAGAAGCAAATCAATGTCCCCCGGCTGCTGGAGAGTAAACACTGCTCCTGGTGGCTATTTCCTCTAAACAAGCCTAAATCCCAGTCTCTCGTCCAAGAAATGTGTTCTGTCCCGGGCACATGTCTCTTTATGGACATGTGGAGAAACGTCATCTGATAATTTAGCTGTACATATATTTTGAAGTCAGAGTTTTAAATTAATGCAACACAAAGACATCTGTTCAGAGTAAACTTAAGAATTCATTGTATCCTCCCCACCAAGTATCTGGAAAAGCAAAGAGAAATGATCATTATTTGACCAAGCAGTTTCATAGCTGTCTTTCATTATCTATTCATATCTCTTTATTGGGTCTGGCTACATAGTTATGAACCCAGATCCCATTATTACATTTTGTTAATTGAAATATAGGTTTAATTCTTTCCAAGCATACATTTATGATATTTACCTAAAACTAATCTGAAAAAAAGATCTTAAGTCCATTTAATTGGATCTTGTAGGGATAGAGGTGAGGGCACTCCTAACTAATTATGAGCTTAGTGACACACAGATATTTTGAATTTTGACCATGCTTGTTAGGTATTAGGAATATTCTATTTCTTGGGGCACCTGAGTGGCTCAGATGGTTAAGTGTCTGCCTTCAGCTCAGGGCATGATCCCAGGGTGCGGGAACAGAGCCCCGTGTTTATCACCCCTGCTCAGCGGGGAGCCGGCTTCTCCTTCTCCCTCTGCCCCGCCCCCCCACTCATGCTCTCGTGCTCTCTTTCCCACTCTATCTCAAATAAATATTTTTTAAAAGGAATATTATATTTCCTGTTATGAAGATGGATAGAAAATTCTGGAGATGACGTTTCCATCTTAAAGAATCATAGACACTTGCAGGTTGAAAGTGAGGGGATGGAGGACCATCTTTCATGCCAACGAACCCCAAAAGAAAGCCGGGGTAGCGATTCTCATATCAGACAAATTGGATTTTAATCTAAAGACTACTCAGAGACACAGAAGGATGCTACATCATTCTTAAAGGGTCTATACACTAAGAAGATCTAACAATTGTAAGTATTTATGCCCCCAACATGGGAGCAGCCAACTACATAAGCCAACTGTTAAGCAAAATAAAGAGTCATATTGATACAAATACATTAATTGTAGGAGATCTTAAGAATCATAGATATCAAATGGTATTTATTAGGTCAGTTTGATTTCATTAAATGAAGCCATCCTTCCATTTTCCAGTAAACTATTTTGCGTAAACTAGTTCCAAAATTAAAACCTTTCTTTAAGAAAAGACCATCCCTACAGACTGACACTATGTAACACAAACAAGATTCATTGCAGTGTTTTGCATACCTCCTCAATGTGAATAAATTCTTCATAATATCTAAGTAAAGTCTCTCCCAAAATGGTCCATACCTTCTCCTCTGCAAGTCACGTAGTACCAAATTATTCTCTTTACTCTTGGTTTTTCATCCCTTCCGCACTTGGTTTGAATCCATATTCTCTCCCATTCTCTCAGGCCTCCTTTTTTGATGTTTCCTCATGTTTGGAGACATCGGGGTTATTTGTTTTGAGTATAAAACCCAAAGGGTGTTGCCCTCCTCACGATTTCGAAGTTTCTGAGATATAACCCCCTAAATAATTTTTTCACATTTCTTTCAGAAATGAAGTACTTATTAAAAACAAAGGGCAAACAAAAGAGGGCTGTATCAGACAAGGCTCAAATGCAGTTTATGCTGAAAATTAAAAAAACAAACAAAACAAAAAAACCATGATCACTTTTCTCTCTGGGATGCTATGCTGAATGGAGGCAGGAAGATGAACTAAATGACCTCTTGATGATCCCCCCAACTCTGTGGTTTTGTGATAATCTTAGCCTCAGGCATCTCATTTTCTCTAAACACTTTAATCTAATCTGCCCCTAGATATGAGAGTGTTTAACAGATGAAAACCTTTTAATGGAGGAAAGATTCTCCTTGTTTTCTTGGAAGTAATTTTCTTAACAATTGCTTACATTTATATTCAAGGAAGCCTGTACTGAATCATTAAATCCAAAGAAAATCATAAAGAAAAATCAGCAGACATATTATATAACGATATGCAATTTATTTCTTGACTTTTGCCTTTACTGCTCTGCATTGGAAACATTGACTCCTATAGACGTGGTTAAAGGATTCATGAACTCTACTTTCTTAAACCTGAAATCATTCTTACACAATTGTTTCTATTTAAGAAGGAGAGCTGTGTTAACCAGTAGACGTTTTACTTCCAAACGAGGCTGCTTTCTGAGCAGGGTTGCCATAGAGCAAATTACATGTGACAAGACTGTTTAGTAAAGATTAGCAATAGTTAGATTAAACAGACCTCGAGCCTGCCATTTAATCCCCCACCACTGGTTGTGTGTGTGAAGCCAATGGTGATACTTGGAGGCAGAGCCATAAGGTTATTAGTTTTCATTACTTTTTAATCAACTCTTTTTGAACCAGTGGAAAGCCTCAGATACACAGTGAAAAACAGCCCTCTCACACATCAAACGTATGATCTCCCTGACTCTAGATTCAGGTGCTAATATTGTTAATTAGATTATCGCTACTACTAATGATGATGATAAGAGCATTCCATAAAAACTAGCCGCCGGGAGCCAATCTCTGGCAGAGCTGTCTGTAGATTATTCATAGTGAATCATCACAAGAGTTCCCTAAAGTTTTACCAAAATAAAAATGGTGAGTTATGCATATATTCTGCGACATTTTTTCTGATATTGATCTGGAGCGTCCATGAATATTTTTGCAATGAGTTGTTCAGCATTCAGTTGATTATTTTTTGTTGTTTTTGTCCCACTGCAGTTTGGATGATAGAGAATGAACACAGAAAACCAGAGCATTAATCTTGGACTGTAAAAGCCCTATTTGTACTGCGACACAAATATAAATGTAAAGCAAGCAGAAAAAATGCTGCGTAAGCTCTTTACTGAGCTTAGTATTGTTAGAAAACATTTAACTCTTGTGTTGTTTGGTAGTTTTTCTATTGTGTGTACTGCAAGTGCAAGAACTATACTAGACCAAAAATGAGTCTGAAGTTTCATCGTGAACTATTTTTATCAAAAATGTTTAGTTCCTCCAGTAAGTGGGCAGCACTGAACTTTATACAATGACCCAGGACCAAGAAACACAGAATTAATATTCAACATGGACCTACATTGTACCGATCAGCAAATATTTGCCATAAGGTGCTAAAAAGGAAAAGACACATATTGTCGTCATCATATTCCTTGTCTCTTGAATTAATACATGTCTCAGGGTGGAGTGGCGGGTTTAAATACTAAAGAGGGTAGCATTTGGTTGTGCCGAATATAAGCTTTGACCAGCACCACCTAAGCCCCACCGTATGCAAGCCCAGGAAGCATTCTTTATGTGATGCCCATGGCTGGGACAGAACTGCCGACAACCACAACCTGCGAGTTCTCTTTGTTACGGCAGTGAAAGAAGGGTTGATACTGTTCCAGGCCGACAATCACAGATGACCACACCCTTCTGCTAAATGACAGACAGCGAGCTTCACCCATTTCGGGGAATGAGCCCTCCGCCAGGTACCCCTGAACGCCACCTTGGAAATGCAGTTTCCAGGTGAAGGTTGTACCCAGTTGGCCTTGTGTCTATCAAACGAGCAGTTGCCCTAGTTTTCCAATTCTTTCCTCACTGACATCAGAATTAGATTATTAAAAATGTTTGAAGTCCTATAGTCAGCTCTCCAGGGCTCCCCCGGGACAGAGGAAGGGATCACAGGGTCTCGATTGCTGCATTTCCCCAATTCCTAAAAACACAACCTGAAAGTGACCCAAAAAGCTAAGTCAATGTCATGGTACAATACACGGTTAGCAAGAAGCTCTAGAACTAAAGACTCTCAAGATTGAGAGGAACCGTAAAGGTCATAAATGAAGACCCTACAACTCTTATGATGACTTAAGTGATGTTGAAACACCACTTATGATAGGAATGAATCTTGACCTCCCAACCAGAGACTGCCCTAGTTGATGGAAAGTCCTTACATTTCCTATACTGTGGCTCCCTGTAAATCTCCCTTATTGGCCCTAGATGTAACCGTCGGGACTAATGAAATGTTTACATCCTCTTTGATACCCTAAGAAGCTCCTTTCAAGTGTTCCCTCATTCTCTCTAGTTTCCTTCCTAAATACCCTACTCACTTTCCTCTAAACATGGTCCAATCTTTTAGTATTTTTCAAATTCAGAGTACAATCTGACTTACAGAGGATAAAATAGCCTATTCCAAGCACTGACTTGCTGTTAATACTGAATTTGCTTTTGTGGTATATCAGAGTGATACTTGGAATTCCTAAGTGCTTCTCAGATGACTAAGCTACGTCACATGGCCCCATCCTCTACCTGAATACTTGGGTTTTTGTCTCTTGGCTTTGGACCATCATAGTTGACTTAACATTTACTTCCGTTAATGTCACCTCATCAAATGTTTCCATCCTACCAACTTCTTTTTTTTTCATTTAGTGTGGACAATGTATTCTACTCCTGTCATCTCATTGGTTCACTCTGCAAACTTGTGCCATCAGTAAATCTGATGAGCATGTTCTCTATTAATTTTAACACCTGATCTTTTAAAATGTTGACAATAACAGGACTGAGGCATGACTGTTAGAAATGTCCTTCCAGACAGCAACGGATCACTCATGTCTATCCTCTAGGTGTGGCTGTTCCATAGATTGCCAGCACCCTGGATTTCTAGCTCGTATGTCTTCGTCTTGGCCACAGGGTGCTCTGCAAGGCCCAGCAGATAGCCCGCAGGAATCCCGTTCCCCGAGTAACCTCCATCTGTTCCTCCGTTAACCCTTTCAGAGAAGGAAACGGTGTTCATTTTCTGTGATCTTGTTTCTGTGCCGCGGTGAATCCTTTAGAAACCAGCTACAAGCCTTACCACAGTGATTTGAGGCTCACTGATACGTAGGTTTTAAGAAACTGCCCCTCCCCCCTTGAGAAGTCAGATCCACATTTGCCAAGCCCCTGCTTCGGACGATTCGCCAGCCTCCACTTCCGTTTTCCGCAGCCCCTCAGAATGGTCAGCAGCATCACGGGTCTCACATCCCCCAGCGACCCCAGCTCATTCGTGTCCCCAGAACCTAGCACAGTATCTAGAACATGAGAGGCATCCTACTATTTCCAGGAATCAAAACACTCAAAAGTTGGTCTTCTGGTGGTTATATTCATGTCTTATAAAACCCTAAAATAGGGAGGTGCCTAGGGACTCAGTCAGTTTAGCATCCGACTCTTGATTTCGATTCAGGTCATGATCTCAGGGTCATGAGGTCGAGCCCCACATCAGGCTCTGTGCTCAGCATGGAGTCTGCTTGCCCCTCTCTCCCTCTGCTCCCCCCTTGGCGCTCGCTCTCTCTCTCTCTCCTCTATTAAATAAATAAATTTTTTTTTTTAAAGAGGAAAAAATAAAACTCTGAAATAGGAACCGCATATGTCTGAAGATTATTTCATTTATGCATCACGTTAGAATTTTGAAGTGAACCAAGAACTCTCTCACAGCTGATCAGATGCCGCACTAACTGAACACCCTCTGAATGTCCTTCCCGTGGCGGTAAATGACATGTCCCGGGTTTCCAGAAAGATGATCTGGGTTTCACCTGGTCGCATTTGGGCATCTGTATTCCTGTTGAGGCCCCGAGGGAGCCATATTTGAGTCATTTGGGGGTGGGGAGAACAAAAGAGGTGGAAACACTAAGGAGTACAAGAGGAAGGTGAAGCCGGGCTTTGGAGAAAGGAGCTATGTTTCCAAGTCGGTCCCTTGCTGCTTCATCCATCTGCTCCCCTTGCTCTACTCCCTTTCTCTGTTTTTCCTCCAGGGCCAAATTCTCTTAGAATCTGGCCCCTCCTCCACTAGTGCAATATAACCTACACCTTTCCTTTTATCAGGCTCCTTAAAGAAATGTAAGCCAGAAGGAAAGGAGAATTTCAGGTTATTAAGTAGGTGATGATGACCAAATCTCCCATTTCAATAAGGTGCCGGTGATTCCCTGAGATCGGAATTCTAGAAACACCAAGGCTGCAGCCCCTTCTGCACAGACACGGGTCTCGCCCAGAACGTTGGCAGCCGCTTACCTCCCTCGCCTCATCTCTCCCTCTCAGCGGCAGACTCCATCGTTGCCAGTCTCTCCTTCACACGAACAAAACAGAAGTCTTAGGGTTCTGTTCTCTTTCTGATCCGTCGGTTTCCATCATCCCTGAGCTGAAGGCACATCTTTGATTGGAATAGTGTGCTCCCTGAACTGTAAAAACCAAACAAACCAACACCAACACCACCAACAACAAAGCAAATAAACAGAAAACGTACATCCCCTGACGTTCTTTCCAACAGGTCGCTGGTCTTCTGCAGGTTTCCCTTCATATTTGCTATCCTCCTCTGGACAGCCTGACTTTTCCCAAGGCCAGTCCGCACCACTCAAGCCCCTGGTCAACACTTGCCATCTTCTCAGAGGGCCTCACTGCCCACCCTGCGTGAAGCAATTGCACTGCCTTGCTCCTTCCCCCTACTCAGCCTGATTTTTCTTAAAAGCACGATTGCTGCCTGGATTAAAGGTGTACTTTTTTTTATTCATCCTTCTCCCCTACTGGAGTATAAGCCCGCTAGGAACAAAGCTTGGCCTTGTTCACATCAGTGTCCCCAGTGCCCAGAACAGGGCTGCTACACCAGAGTTTCTCAGTGAACATATGCCCGATGAATGAAGGGACAACAGACACAGAAACCGGAAACAAGTCTCACCTAAGAACCACCAGACTTGTTTCTCCTTTATATTCTCTAACTCTCTTTCACTTCTGAATTATGTGCAACTACTTTCTAGGGTAGAAATGACTTATTTTAAAGTTAAGCCTTATTTTGTAGATTATAACATAAGCAGAACTGCTTTGGTCATCTGAAAGTCATTCTGGAGACAAGTTAAAAATATAGAAGGGTAAAATTTAAAGAAATGATTCATCATCCTAATACTACTAGTGAAAACTGGTCTTAAGAGTTCAGGGGATTGTTTAGAATCTCTGCAAACTCCTCAATCTTTTCAAGGCATTTCCCTTTCAAATTCTTATGCTGTAGAATTCTTCTAATCTGTTCCCTGAACTTTTAAAAATCTGTTCTCATAAATTTGCCATATTTGTCTGATATTTTTCAGACTTTCTAGCCCCATCAGTTTTTAAAACTATATTTTTATTGTTCTATAAAATTCCTGTTACTTCCACATGGCCAGCCAGTTTCCCCCTTAGAAGTTAGGATTTTATTTTTTTTAAATATCACTTCCCTCATTCATTTTCTCAAATTTTTAGACAATAAAATTGCCAACAAGGCAGATCAGTAACTTAGCAGATGTCCCGGTTTAACTGGCAATGAATTCCAAGATTACTGGTTAGAGACCACCACCATTATGGTATCTCACAAAAAAACATTTGTCTCATTCAGTCTTAAGACTATTCTACCTTTATGGATATACCATAAGAATTCAGGTAGTGGGGAAATACTCAAAAAAGACTTTCCAAGAAATCTTCATTCACTCATCCATTCAATGATTACTTTAGTGAAGACCCATTAGGTGACAAACACCATTTTTTTTAAAGATTTTATTTATTTGACAGAGAGAGAGATCACAAGTAGGCAGAGAGGCAGGCAGAGAGAGGAGGAAGCAGGCTCCCCGCTGAGCAGAGAGCCCAATGTGGGCCTCTATCCCAGGACCCTGAGATCATGACCTGAGCTGAAGGCAGAGGCCTTAACCCACTGAGCCGCCCAGGTACCTGACAAACACAATCTGAAGCACTTGAAATACCAATGTGAAGGCAAAGCATACAGCTGGCCCTGCAACAACACCCAGAGAGTCAAAAATCCACATGTAATTTCTGACCCTCCAAAAACGTGACTACATATAGCCTACTGCTGACTGGAAGCTCTACCAATAACATGGTCAAGCGGGGCCCTAGGTGGCTCAGTCATTACGTGTCTGCCTTCGGCTCAGGTCATGATCCTGGAGACCTGGGATCGAGCCCTGCATCCAGCTCCCTGCTCTGTGGGAAGCCTGCTTCTCCCTCTCTCACTCCCCCTGCTTGTGTTCCCCCTCTGGCTGTGTTTCTCGGTCAAATAAATAAATAAAATAAAAAAAACAAAACAAAACATGGTCAAGAAACACATACTTTTTATGTTACAGTTATTATATACTATATTCTTACAATAAAGTGAACTAGGGAAAAGAAAATGTTATTAAGAAAATCATATGGAAGAGAAAATACATTTACTGTACTGTATTTACCAAAAAAAATCCATGTTTAAGTGGAGTCACAGAGTTCAAACTTGTGTTGTCTGTTGTACCCTACTGAGGCAAAGCACAGCAATTAATTAATTAATTAACAAATAATGGCCAAATAACAAATAATGTTAATCAATTAACAAATAATGGCCAAATACCTACTAGGGGCCAGGTGCTATGCGAGGCGCAGAAGCAGAAAGAAATCCTAATGTCAAGGACACAGGTGCACTTGGGTCTAAATCTCTATTACACGCTGGCTAGAAGCTGCTGAATAATTTACTTCATCTATGAATTGAGAATAACAACACAGACTTAAAAGACTATTATTAGACTCCAGAGATTAAATCATCCAAGATACTATAATCCAAAGATGAACAAAATTCCCTATTCTCAAGACACCTCAAGTCTACTACCTAATACACATAAAAACTGAGCGTTTCAATATTTGTTGAATACAGTTAAATACAGGGCCAAATGGGATAGGGTAGTACCGAATGGTACACTTCTTTGGATGCCTAGAGTCCTTAATGTAGTATCTTACGAGTACTGGAGTACTCAGCAAATGTCAAATTCCTGACAAATAGATGTTTTATAAGTAATTCTTCCACCATATTGCCCTAAAATGATGAAATTCTCCCCTAAAATACTTACTTCTAGAAATTTCATTTTAGTATTAATCATATCAATTCTCCTTTAAGATTTTAGAAGTGAAAGAGCAGATTAATCTCTGCCTAAAAGTAGGACTATAATAGATATTATCCCCAGTTTTTTAAGCTTTATATAAAGAAGTTTGAACGACCTGAGGGAATTTTAAATCAGACCTGCCATGTAAAAATCACAAGTCGATCTTTGCTCTTCACTTCGAGTTAGTAAAGCTTCTTTGTCCAGAAATAAGTAACAATTTCACAACTTTGGAAATGTTTGCATATTTTCCCCCTTGCAAACTAACTTTATAAAGAAGGGCTGGAGGAGCTGGGGTTTCTGGTTTCTGCGACATTTAAACCTAAAGGCTACAAGTATAAACAGTGACTAACCACAGTAAGCAGCTGTTTCTTAACAGGACAAGAAAGAACATGTTTAAATTGCTGCAGGAAAATTAGGAGAGACAAAAGAAAGAATTTCTTACCTGCTGAAGGTAACCCTAACTCGGGTGACCCTAGAAAAGCATACAATGTGAAAATCTTTTTAGGATTATACCACTATCCTTGAAATTCTTTTAATTAGTTTTTAATTATGCCCTCCTTAAAAAAAGTAGATGGATGTGCTGATTTTCCAAAGTCATCTCAAATTTCTGGCAGCGCAAGAGACTCTGCCTATTTTCCGTGTGTCCCCTAGAGGGCAGCGGTGGCCCAAATAAGAAAGGATTTTCTCAGCCCACAGGGCTCTGTCTCTACCATTCCTCCCAGACCCATCTTCTGGGAGCACGTTGGCAGTGGGATTTCAGAGTGTTTATTTCTGAGTACCTAACGAGCAAAATCATCACGTATTAGAAAGGAACATTGCATGAAGTGTATTTTCACACAGACTGAAAGAAAAGAAAGTGTATATATAGTGTTAAGGGTAACGCAGATACGCACCCTCGCTGGTGCTTTCGGGCATCTTTCATGCAATTCTAGGATAGGCAGATGGCTTGGGACAGTTGGGAAAAGTTAAAAGACGCGTCAAAGCAAAGAGATTGAAGGGTTTTTTTTTCCTTTAGGTGGTTTGAAACAGACCATCATATTACTGAATGCCTATTCATTTATTCACTCAGGATTTACCTGATATGTAAGAGCTGTGTATCAGATGCTGCATTTAGTAATGTGCGGAACCGAGCAGCTACTGCAGGGAACTTATAATTAAGAAAACTAAAGTACATGATACAGGGAAGAATGATACAGAAATGTACCCAACTACCTACAAACTCTGGGCAGCAGTAAAAATCTTTGCTCCTTACAAATGTTCTGGGTTTCTTTTGGAGAGCCACAGGTCTGAAGAAACCCTTGTCCTCTTCCAACAGAACATGCAACTTTACATTTAAAAGGTGATGACGAACCACAGGAAGCTTCCTTAATAAGGAGGGAGAGCCTGAGTGTGCACTTTTCTGATGCTGAGGCTTTCTTTTTTTAGTTAATGTTGCTGTTTAAATATTTTATTCTGCTCAGAGACATTTTTATGCAAAGGGTGCAACTTTCAAAAGAGACTTTCTGCAAGGCTGCCCTAAAAGCCTCTTAGAATAACCGTGAGTTTATCTTCTGGGATCTCTTTCATTGTATTCGGATTATTTGCTGATTAAAGTCCTTTATTCACTTTCATCTTGTGAGATTGGGAGCAACATGCACTTTAAGTATGTGAAGAAAAAGATTAATGATGTCAGATTTATAATTTAGTCAGTATTTGCTGAGCCATTTAGGTTTTCTGTATGGAACAGAGGGTAGTGAAAATGGTCTGCCTATACAGCAGCGAGAGGCCCTGAGAACCTCCTGCCATCACTTTTACTCAGACCAAATGGTGTGGTTGGTTTATGGGATTGCTTGTTTATGCAGGTGACTCTGACCGGAAATTACACTTATTTGCGATATCTCCGCGGATCATACCCAGACCTGTGGTCGGCATTACCACCAAGACTTTACTGAGATGTTAGAAAATGGACTTTCAGTCCTAAGAATATGTCTGATAATTATTTATGACGTTCTAACTCTAGATTAAGAATGACATATTTAAGTATGCTGAAGCTGGTGCATAGTTTAAGTGACATTGCTTTGGAGAGGTAAAGTAGCAGGACCATAGTCCTGTGTCGGTTGGGTTGATGAAGCCAGGGCCGACCCCGGAAGGGAATAACATTGTTACAAATGGACCAGGAACCATGGCATATGTAAAACTATTTCTGTTTTCCCAGAACCCACTAAGCCAACTGTTATTTCCAGAGCTACTGTATATCATCTTAAGACCTTATCAAAGGACAGATAAGTTTCTAAATACTTGTCAAGTGGAAAACTTCCTTAGAGGAAGACAGAAAAATTGTTTGAAAAAGATCTAGACATTTACACTAGACATTTTATGAGGAGGAGAAAAAGCACTATATAATTTGCTTCTTCCCCAGGGTGTGGAAATTTCCCCTAAAAGGAAAAAAAAAATTGTAGAAAGAGTAGGTGTAAGAGCCAATTTCGACTCCTAACTTTATTTTGCATTTGCAGTCTGAGAGGAGCCTATAAAATGGCTTCTGGTAAACATTAATCATTCCTCTTTCCTTTGCTCTTCTGTGCTTATGTTTAAAAGGAACACAGAACCAACCGTTGTGTATTTTTTGAGATGCTATCTGTTGTAGGAAAGTGTCTCCTTTTTCTATTGGGAAGAGTCATAGTGGATGTCTGAGATAAGCAGATGGTTTTCATGTTGGTTCCAACAAGAATTAAACGAGTAACTGCATGCACGGTAGTCCCTCCCTTGGATCTCAGATGCAGAAAAATAGCCAGTTCCTGTAAAAAATTATAAACGATCACTACATTGAATGGCACTGCAATAACATATTCCTAGAATAACCTATCTTAGAATTTACAGCTTCTAAACCCACTTGTACAGAGAGCAATGCCTTTGAACTCATGCTGATCCTAGGTGGGGGTAGTTAAGTCCATTCCAGACATTTCTAAGAATTAGGAGGGAGGGGGGGCGGGGGGGGAGTTTCCCAAGATCACGTAGCTTGAAAACAGCTGAGCCCTTCATCGGCAAGGTCTCCTCAGTCGAGGTCTAGATCTCTGGAACATTCCAGCAAGGCTGTGTCTATACCACATGCTTGCGTTCGTTTTCTTACAGGCAGCCCGCTTATGTGTTGATGTGACCTACACAAGGGTGCAGTTACTCGGGCAGACAATGCCCGCATCTCCTTTTCAGGCGGGAGGACGCAGGGCCCCAGCGAGGCGAGGACAGGCATCCAGAGCCGCCCTGCCGGGAGCGATGGAGCCAGGGATCCGATCCCGGTGTCGCCCAGCTCCACACTCACTCTGCGGCACTTTTCCCCTCAGCGCCATTGCTGTTCCAGTCGGGGCTTTCCAGGCCCCTGCTCTCCTTTAAACCTGTCAGGCAGTGCCACACTAACTTTTGCCTCGCTGTGGCATGTGTTCACTGAATACAGCCTTCCCAGCTGCCAAAAACCTGCATGGCCCGGCGCCCCCTGAGCATCGAAGGGGGACACCCAATAATCCAGGAAGCCCCAGGCCCTTTAAGAATGGCAGCTGCCCCTCCGCACTCTCGGCCTGACTGAGGGTTCTAAGGAGGGGGAAAGCCTGAGTAAAGCGCACTAGATTCTCCGAGAACAGGGCAGATGACGGCTCCCCTACTCACAAAGCCACCCCAAATCAACGGAAAGAGGAGGAAAGGCTATCGGAAAAAAGTCTGGAAAAGACCCCACAGCCCTGCTGTCAGTGCTGTGGGCATGCCGGTGACAGGGTGGCAAGCTCATGGGTGGTGGCGTGATAAGAGCTAGAGGAGGAGCCGGCAGCGCCGGGAGGACAGGCCCGGGGAAGTCGCCGAGCTGCCGGTATGCCCAGCAGAGCACACAAAATGCCAGCCAGCTGCAGTCATCACAGGTTCTTCATGACTTGGGCTATGATGGTCCATAAATAAGAGAGAATCCAATGTATGAGAAGGCCGTGATCCAAAAGTACTAGCATTTAAACCTCGTGAATATTTTTAGTTTGAATGTATGGTCCAAGCAAGTCCTTCAAACTCTCAGATGGGTACTATGAAAATGACTTTCCGGAAAAGCAGTCGTTTATTTAATACAGTTTAATACAGTGAAGTTGCAGATGCAGATATTAAATTTCTAGTTCTCTGAGGGGGTACTCTGTTCCTGGGAGCAACTCACTTATTACAACTGGCAAAAACTTCACGTCTGTCTAGGGACGTCAAACCCTGTTGGATTACTTAGATAAACGTACTCTTTGATTCGATTCACCACCATAATCAATGGGGGTTCTGCTTGTTACATTAATTACTTTCTATGGAAATGCTACGGATGCATCATTGAATTCGATTTTTCACTTAGTACCTATCAGAGTGTAAGAAATGCCATCATAGTTTTTTGCACACGGTAGTGAAATCATTGATACATTACCAAGATTCAATCATGGAAGTATATCTACCCTTTTGTTTTTGTTCCTCCTAAAATTATCAAAGCTTCTTACCGTACCGCCTGTGATGACAGGCAGGTACACAGAATTTCAAAGCTTTCTGCAACACCTACCAATCTCCATGTCAGAACAAATTAGTATTTCCAGTCTACTGTTTATCATTATGGCATTTTAAAAGCTAATAGCTAAATCTTAAAAACATTAATAACATCTACTTTTATTGAGAGCTCAATATGTTCAGCGAATGTGTTAAGAGCTCCATTTACACGAGTGTATTGAATCTGCAGAGAAACACTTGACGTTTCTTTTCATTAGAGAGACGTAGAAACTGAGGCACAGGTCCCACAGATGGTAGGGGCTAGATCTGACTTATTCCGTGGCCCACCTAGACTAATGCATGATTTCAGGGGTACCGAGACAGACCCAGAGGAGGAAGCCATCTTCCTGCAGGGCACAGCTAGTCCGTGGGAAATAAAACTAGGACTCAGGTTTGCCCCAGTTATCTTTACGGCCATGAGCTACTACAGGCCTGAGCTCTTCAGCTTTTTATTGTCTTATCTCTGTCACGGCATAGAGCAGCAAAGTTCAGAGACATGTGAACAGTATCCATTAGCACTGCTGCCTGTGATATGTGGAGCGATCACATTTTTAATGGACTCTGAGTCCTGTGCTTGTCTGCGTAGCCCTTAATGAGGTCTGCAGTAAATCTACTGCTCACTTGGCGGTCAGCATTTGGCACAGGTCCTCAAGTGGTAAAGTTGGATGTCTGTGGATTTTGCTTTTTCTTGTATCTCTGGAAACTTCTCTTAGAGAATGTCGTCCTGTAGTTTCCATTCCAAGGCTAAGCACTGTGACTGCTTCATAAGAAGTCTTCTACCCCAAACAACACTAGTCTGGCCATTCCTTTCCCTTCCTTTAAATACTCAGATTGAAGGTTTTATCATGAGTGGATGTTGAATTTTATCACTTTATCTGTATTTATTGAGATGATCATATCGTCTTCTATTCTACTAATACGGTGATTTATTTTATTGGGTTTTGAGTGTTAAACCAGCCTTGCATTCCTGTCTACTTGGTCTTGATGTATTTTCCCTGAAGTCACTAGATTTGCTAATATTTATTTGCTAATATTTTGTCCAGGATTTGTGGCTCTGTCCTCATGATGTCCTGGTCAGGTTTTGTCATGAGTATTAATGCTGGCTTCATCTTGATGCAGGTGGTGGTCACATGGGTATTTACATATAGTAAAAGTAGGGGTGCCTGGGTGCCTCAGAACTAAGCAGCCAACTCTTGATTGATTTCTGCTCAGGTCATGATCTCAGGGTTATGAGATCGAGCCCTGCATTGGGCTCCATGCTCAGTGGGGGGTCTGTTTGAGATTCTCTCCATCTCACCCTCTCCTTTGGCCCCTCTCCCCACACACTCTCTCTCAAATAAATAAACCTTTTTTAAAAAGTAATTGAACACAAGTTGTAGACATTCTATATATGTAAACTACATCTCACTTAATTACAACTTAAAAAATCCTTCCTACAGCTTTACTGTGTCCTTAAAGCAAAGCTCATTAGAATGATAATCTAAGACTTCTGTTTGCTTGGATACCTGGGTAATCTTTTGTTACTTCGCCTTTCTCGCTGGCCACAGACTCCTTTTAGTTACTTGAAACTACTGTACTCTTTCAAATGGTCAGAACTTGGCTAATTCTCTTCCTTCTGCACAGAATGACTCTCCTGTGTACCTCTTTCTCCACCTGCAAGAATCCTTCTCATCCTTCAAGTCTTAACATAAATGATGTTCCTTCTAGGACATTTATTGGAAGACTTTTTTTTAATCATTGGGTTTTTGTTTTTAAGACTTCAATTACTTATTTGTCAGAGAGAGAGCACAAGTTGGGGGGGGCAGCAGAGGCAGAGGGTGAAGTGGGCTCCCCACTGAACAAGGAGCCTGATGCAGGACTCAATCCTGGGACCTCCGGATCATGACCTGAGTTGAAGGCAGAGACTTAACTGACTGAGCCACCCAGGTGTCCATTCTTGGAAGATTCTGACGTCCTCCCCACCCACAAGCAGAAGGAGTTGGTCCCCTCTCTGTGTTGCCATTGCAACATTCCTACTTTGTGCTCTTTGGTGAAGAAATGGTAGATAGTTGATATTTTGTGAGGTCTGTCTGAAATAAAAATATTTTAGAAATTTGTATTTAGACTATATTTTTTATTGTTAGTCACCATACTCATTAGTTTTTGATGTAGGCAATATTTTTAATTCCAAATTTTACCTTAAAGGTCCAGTTATGTTCACTCATCAAATAAAAATATCCTCTGACCTATGAAATGTCAAAGTCCCAAACTCTTCAAAACTAATACCTGTTGAGTTTCTTTTGCGAGACAGTCAGCTTATTTTTGTTTTTAAAAGAAATGAGACTTTGACATTTTTCAGAAAACTTAGGATTACATTAGCATTCCTTATAATACACTGTGCTTAAAACTGAATGTCTTCAGGCTTCAACTTTATGCATATAAAAATGGAACCCACTCAAGTTCCCTGTGATTTCTTCCTCAGAGCTTGACTTTTCCACCTCCTCTAATTTGGCATTAGCCTTTTTGTTCCCTGTACTGAGTCCTTTATCCACTGTTCTGAGCATGCATTACTGACTGTTTAATCCAATTAACAGTGAGATCTGTGTCTGGTCTGGCAAAGCACAGAAAATAAGTGGTGTCTGCTCATCGTAGGTCCTTCTACTTGGCAACAGTACTCACCCACAGCTATGAATCTGAGATTGGATTTCGACTTAGAATGCTAATCCCTGAACTCCTCTTCCTAGGGATGTGATCTTGCACAAGGACTGAACCTCTCTGTACCTCAGCTTTCCCACCTGTACAAGAGGGTAATAGTGCCTCACAGGGCTGCCCTGAGGGTAACAGGAGATGAAGCTTGTCAGTGTGTAGCCATGGGGTGAGCAGTCAACAAATACTGTTGTGTTATTACCACTCCACAAATTATTAGGACTACTCTTCCACTTTCTCAGAACTGGATTACAGAATTTATGATTATCCAAAAACTTGTGGTGTCCTTTTTCCCCCTTCTACTTAACTCACTCACTTGGGCTTCCATTTTAGCATTCTCCATTTCAATTAGCCTTTGGTTCAGGTTGGCTTGGGAGATGGGAGGAGGACAAAATTTGAGCTGACGCCTAAGGTTTAGTGGTGGTTACACCACAGCACCAAACTTGGGGAACAGCTGAATCACTCAGAAGAGAAGTGAGTCCCAACTGGAAAACTTCCTTAGAATCCCACATGAGAGTAGTTCAATGTGTCCACTGAGAAAACGCATGACTAAAAATTACTATGAATTTAAAAGCATGTGTAAATGAAAAATACCTCATCGACCCTGATAGCATGCACTTCATGTTTCTTTGCAAGCAAAAAACTTGGTGCACATGTGGGTTCCTATCTCCTTTGCAATAAAAAACTGGGCCCTGATGAGTATCTGTCACTGACCACAAGTTACAGACCACAAATTCAGACTAAGAGAATTCTAACATGGCGTCATTGCTTCTATGCTACCCTAAATAGCTAGTGTTTTATAATCAGCACTGAAGGCAATTTAAATGAGTGTGTTTGTGCTATGTAATGCTAGGTAATGTGGTATGTAATGTGCTATGTAATGGTAGCTGGCCATTATCTGGGGTTGGGGTAACCCAGGATAGCTACTCCTTGAATAATTGACCACAGTGACCCACATGTCTGCCTAATCAGAAGGAAGCCTCCATGATGAGCTCTTTGGAGTGAATGACCCCACCCACTGTTCTCTATTATTTACTTTGATGCTCACAAAGCGTATTCAGTAGAACCCTGTGGGTTGCTGATAGGTATTCTAAGATCAAAAGACGAGTTCCCTCTGCCGAACGAGTATGGACAGCTCAACACTGACTTCTTCCCTCCTATTAAGGCATAATTTACTGTCACATATAAACACCCTAAGAAGTCTCACAATAAGAACTATAACTTTAAGAAGAGGCTAAAAAACAAAGTATCTCCCAAACTTGACCATTTATAAACAAATAAAGGACTATTCCCTTTTATTAACAGAATGTCACTCAAGGCTCATCCAATATAGGAGAGTTGGGGAAATGCTACTTGATTAATTTATCTCCTGTTTAATATTAAATTCATTATTCAGTAATTCTAAAAAGGTTTTTGTCTACTTTCTTTCCATCTTATTTTTCTCCCTCTTCCTCATCCTTTCCAACCCATTACATTGCCAGATTTAGCAAATTAATTAATCAACTAAAATAAAAACAGGATACCCAGTTACATTTCAATTTCAGACAATGACTAATTTTTTAATACAAGACTGTCCCAAGCATTGTCTAAGACATTGGAATGTAATTGGGTGTCTTGTACTTTATCTGGTAACCCTAACTCCAAACCAAATGAGGGCTATCCGTAATTAAGGAAACTCAGTTTAATTTAGTAATAAGTACACGCAAGGAATTCATTCGACACTTGCTGAATGTTTCCTGAATCTTTCATCATAAGAAAAGTGTTAAGCCGTCTTTGAGAAAACTCTAATGCTGCTCTTTTCATAATAATTTCAACATGAATAGTGGAATCACTCTAGAACTCAATACTGAAATAAACTCTTTCACTCCAATGTGAGTGATTTTATAGAGATGAGGAAACGGAGCCCTGACTAAAATGACTTGACTTGCCCAAGGGATTGATTAACTCTAGTCTGGGGTTCTCATTACTTAACTCGGAAGACAATGCACTGGACTCACAATGAGGTCATCTTTACTGCCGTGTTCGGAATCATAGCTAGCTAAGTCTACCTGATTAAGTCAGCTACATTTTAGTGATGAAGTTTAATAAAATCACAGTATAATAGAATATATTAAAATTAAAGCTTTGGGGCGCCTGGGTGGCTCAGTGGGTTAAGCCTCTGCCTTTGGCTCAGGTCATAAGCTCAGGGTCCTGGGACCGAGGCCCACATTGGGCACCCTGCTCAGCGGGGATCCTGCTTCTCTCTCTGCTCCCACTCCTGTTCGTATGTGTTCTCTCTCTCTCTCTCTCTCTCTCTCTCTCTCTCTCTCTCCCTCTCTCTCTTTCTCTAGCTTCAAATAAATAAATAAAATTTAAAAAAAAATAAAAATAAAAAGAGGTGTTCTTTGGATTGGACCCCACACAAATACCACTATCCCTCAGGTGCCGTGTAACTTAGAGAAAGGCGTAAAGGACACAGGGTCCTCAGTGGGGATTCCAGAATGGCCAAGCATCAGGAAGAAAGAACCATCACTTTCGAATTAATGAATGCTTATGTATAGAGCTTATTCCTCCACTAGATAGAGTGGATATTTAAACATCAAGGAATACACTTAGTAATTGAGAATGACATGCTCACTAGGAGCCTAAGTCCCTGCCTTATCTGTATTACCCATATATTTATATCAGACTTCATAATCACACCATCTGTTAAAAAGGGCTGGGATTTTTCTGCATAACCTTCCCCTCTTATCTCATCAACCTGACATTGCCAGCACAAGGTGAAACCATTATAGCATGGTACTTGTTCCTTTAGGAAGTAGAGCAATAATTTAATTTCAAGAAATATCAAGAAATGAGCTACAGATTGCATTGTATATTTTTCCATAAATTATGTGCTTTCTGTGCCATGGTGGCAATGAGGTCATATCTCTCACAGACACCTGACCCCCAGGTGTTGGCCATCTTATCGAGGACCCTGTGAATCCTGAAGTTGTCACCTTATAAAGATGAGCTCTCTTCATCTCTACTCAACCTTGAACCTACCAGGAGTTTTTAAAATACACAGTATTGAGGTAGTTTCCCTGAATTTGATGTCAGGGTTTAAGAGAAACCGTAGCCCATCAGTCTTCCAATGACACAGTACAATGCCCTACCTCGTGATCCGCATTACGGTGAATGAAGTGTGAAGTGATAATTATATGAAAGTACAATCTTTCTCTATCAGGAGTTCCTATTTTAAAATGAATGATACTTATATAGGGGTTTGACCTGTGGCAAGTGACCTGACCTTTCTGGTCCTCAGTTTCCTCTTCTATAAAATGGGGATGATAGTGGTACTTGCCTCATGAAGTCGTTGTAAAGAGTTACTGTGAGTGTGAAAGTATTTAGCACCATGCCCCACACACAGTGGGCGCTTACTCGGGACTGACTAACACGCGCCCCGCACACAGTGGGCGCTCACTCGGGACTGACTAACACACGCCCCACACACAGTGGGCGCTTACTCGGGACTAACACACGCCCTGCACACAGTGGGCGCTCACTCGGGACTGACTAACACACGCCCCGCACACAGTGGGCGCTCACTCGGGACTGACTAACACACGCCCCGCACACAGTGGGCGCTCACTCGGGACTGACTAACACACGCCCCGCACACAGTGGGCGCTCACTCGGGACTGACTAACATAATTACAGATTAATGTCCAGTGGTGATCGTGGTGTCTATCACCATTATTTGTACCTGCTACTACCTTCCCTGGTCACTATTACACTTGCATCTTTGCGAACCTTTTACAAGATCTCAGAGTGCCTCTTCATGGATGACCAATGTAACGTTGGCAGTGATGGCAGGGGAACAAATGAAGCCAAGAAGGGTACTTTTCCCTTAAAATTGCAAGTTTTTCATAAGTAACATAGGTGGCCTGTATATGTGAGTAGTTAAAAGTCAGAACTAAGGTGTCTTGTATAAGTCTTATCATCACCGTTATTAAAAGCCGCTCACCGCAGGCTTCCCTGTGTTGAAGCTCTGTGCGTGTGGAAGCACAATGCCTCTGCCTCCGTTTTTTCCTAAGACGGACACAAGGGTGGGAAGTGAGATTTTCTGCCTGACCCCAGGAGTCCACAGCTTATGTTTACAAGCTAAGGAATTGCGCTCCTTCAGTATTGATCTTACCTGTTTAACTGCTTCTATCACTCACATGTGATGCAGCTGACTACTTGTCCACAAAGAGGAGTTTACCTAGTGGTGAACTAGAGGTCATGTGAAATTTGACGGTAAACACAAATATTTACAGAACTCAGGAGAGACTCAGTTGTGTGCACGAAGACAGATGTTCTCGTCTCCAGGGAAAGAGGCAGCTCCTCGGTGCTTTCAGATAAGGAACCATTATGAAAAGGCAACTAACGCCAACTCGGGAAAAGTCTCTATGATTCAGCTTTTTTCTAGAGGCTGACTGGTGAGTCGGCTTCCAAGGTATTGGTGTTTCCAAAAAACTGCATTCCTTCTAAAGCGGTATCTCTACATAAGTTAGTCTGCTGTGCACTGAATTACCTCAGAATAGTTACCTTCACATAGTCTGATGACCAGGGTTAGAATTCTGGGGAAGAGAGAATTCTCATTCCCTCTCTACTCACCAAGAGCAAGTCATCCTCTAGGAAACTTCATTTCCCCGTCGCCCATACTTGAGATAATAATTCTCAAGCTTGTCGTGAAGATTAAGTGACATGTATATTAGCGATGCTGGGTAAGCAGAAAAATGTGATATACACGTAGGCGAATTATTCTTCTGAAATGGGCTGTGTGTGTAGTCTATTTTTCTAGTTTCTGCATGTAGTCCAGCTCACTTCTACGATGGGAGAAAATGCAGCAGTTACAAGTCACAAGCAGAGCAAAAGCGTCAAATCTCAAATATTCACCTTTCTACCTTATAGAGAGAATTCGGTGGAAGCTATTATGTGTAATACTTACAGTCAGCACTTGGGAGATGAGTTGTGCGAGTGAGAGGGCTCCTCCGTGATTGATCTTTGGTACTCACAAATCAAGGGGTAGCCGGTGGGACACAGTGTTTTTAAATGACCTCATAATGAGTCCATTTTCACATTTCCCAGTGTGTGTAGAGCTTCATACTTTATATTTTCCACAAACATTTTTTTCATTTAGTTCTCTTAACTTTTTAGAAAGTTATGATACTGAGCCTCACGTTATATATGGGACTTTGAGGTGCACTGGACTCAGGGTCTAGCACAGTATCATGGCTCGTTAGTGGGAGAGCCAAAATACAATCTTATTTGTGTACTGTTCCCACTACCTTTGATGTGTGTTTGGTTTTGGGGGGGATTCACTTGTTTCATGAAAAAAAAAACAGTTTGTATTTTTTGTATGAAACAGTTGGTCAGGCAAGATAGCCTTAAATATACTAAGATACATAAATCTTCTCATTTATTTTAATTAGGTAAAGTTGAAATCTAGCATTAACACCTTTTTAATATTAGGAATATTGCTTATTCCTGAAACAAATGTCCCTTTCACATGCAGATTTTTTCTCATATTTTTACTTTAAAACAAATCAAAGACACACATTGTGCATTAGTTTGTTGTGTTTTTCTTCTTTCTAAAGGTATAACATAGGAGCACCTGGGTGGCTCAGTGGTTAAGCGTCTGCCTTCAGTTCAGGTCATGGTCCCAGGGTCCTGGGATTGAGCCCTGCATCGGGCTCCATGCTAGTCAGGAAGCCTAATTCTCCCTCTCCCATTCCCCCTGCTTGTGTTCCCTCTCTCACCCTGTCTCTCTCTGTTGAATAAATACATAAAATCTTTAAAAAATAAGAAGAAAATATGACATGTTTTCCAATTAATAACACCATGCTAAACAAAGACATGCAGATAACCATAAAATTTGTTGACTACCTCCTCTTACACATGCTGAGCTAGCCCAGCGGAACACCATCTTGCTAAGAGAAATTTTGACAGGAAGAAGAATGTCGATTTGTGGAGCTTACGAAATCACATTTTTGCCAAACTCACCCCAATCCAACAGGAAACCTAATGAATGGATCCATACAGAAAGGGTTTATTTTTTTTTAAGATTTATTTATTTTAGAGCATGTATGAGCAGGCAGAGAGGTAGAGAGAGAGGCAGGAGAGAAGCTCATTCCCTGCTGAGCATGGAGCCCTATTCAAAGCTCAACCTCAGGACCCTGAGATCATGATCTGAGCCAAAATCAAGAGCTGGATGTTTAACCCACTGAGTCACCCTGGCACCCCCATACAGATTTGTAGGTAAACCTGCACAGATGCATTTAACATACTGTAAGAAAATAATACCTTTTGTGTAGGTTTCTAGCACGGAACCTATATCCATTAGTGCCTGGTAAGATAGGAACTCCAATATGAAAAAACCTTTTCGCCTTCATAGAATAATATCTAATGCTTCTAGCTTTAAAAGGGTAATCACAAAAATTCCAAGATTAGATCCAGTAGATTATCTTGAGTACTCATGTATTCATCTGTCCGTCCATCTACCTATACGTTCTGGATCTATCTATACTCAAATGGTGCTTTAGAAAAGGTATGTCATAGAGACTCCATCAGGACTGACAGTGATAACTGGGCTACAAGTCCGAGGTTAGGAATTCATTTCCACTTGCAGTTTTCAGGTAAAGGACATCTCTTCCAGTTGATTCCCACAGCCAAGATTAGCTCAGATGTCTCCGAAACAGTGAACAGAAAATAGAAGCTTCAGGGATGGCCAGAGTTTGAGTAACACCCCAGGTAAATTCCCAGTCAAAAACCCACACAGCTTAGCCACTTGGACTGTTTTCAGTGTCTCACCCAGATGAAAAAGCTAGGAACACACACAGATTCACACAAAGCTTGCCTGTCGTACTTGGGACAGAAAGCGTTCCTGATGGCAGGTTTTCCATGTCGCCGAGGTATCAACTACATGAAAGCTGGGAAAGGGCCCTTCCCCTCCACATGGAATGCAGCACCTCGGGCCCCAGAGTAGGCGGGCATCTTGGAGAAACAGCTGGCCTGGCAGAAGCAGGCTTCCTGTCTACAAGGAAAGGTGTCAGGAGACACATAGGGCCCAGGAGGGTCAGGTGACTTCCTCTGTGGGTCTTCAGTGCTTAGCGTGAATGAAGAACCCCTGAGTAGGGTCAGTCTTACCGGCTGTCTCCATGAGCCCAAGCCGCACGGTGGCCCGCAGTGGGACCCAGAGCTGGCACGCGAGACCATCTGTCCTAGCAAGACGCCACTAAGCCACTGCTTGAGTCCAGGGCCCTACGCCCTCCTCTCTGGACTCCAGAGCGTTTCTTAAAAACCAGAAAACCCCAAAAATGTGGGCCTGCAGACTGACTATGCCACCAGGCACTTCATCTTTACGGTGCCACGGCTGCTGACTGTCAGAAAGCCACCATGGTGACTCAAGGGATCCGCTCCAACGGCTGTTTCTGAACATCTTCCCACCAAATGCTTCTGTCCTTAAAACCCGGCGCAGGGATGAGCTGATTCTCTCCCACGTGCTCGAGCCTCGGTGGCACCTGTCTGTGAAATTTCTGTAACACCTGGAACTCGTCATCCAGAATATTCTCCTCTAAACAGCCAATGACAAGACGACATCCTGCATCCAAGGAGGAAGAGACGACGCCGCACGACCCTTCCCTTCCGCGGCGGGGCCCCAGCAGCTGCCTCCGCAGGCGCAGGTGCAGGAGGAGGAGCGGAGGGCGGAGGAGCCTCTGCGCCTGCGCGGGGCGGGGCCGCAGCCACGTGCGGGCGGTTGTGTGGGCGTCTGTTACCCACCCTGAAACGCAGGTATATAAAATAGTCCTGAAAAGGCTCTCTCAGGAGTTTTATGTAAGTACTTGGGAATACTTTATGTAATTATCTGAGAATATTCCCTATAAATCTGATGGCGGCAGAAACGTTGAATAAGTGGTCGAATTGAAAATAGAATTATCTTGAGGTCGTATTTAACGTGCAATTTGAAAATTCTGTGATCCTAGAGTATATGTTTGAAAAAAACTGTAAAAACTCAATAGTTTCAAGAAAAGCAATAATCCAATTATAAAATAGGCCAAAGACATGAACAGATATTTCAGCAAAAAGAGAATGGATAGCAACAAAGAAGGTGAAAAGATGTTCAAAATCAGTAGCCATTAGGGAAATGAAAATTAAAACAATGAGTTGTCCCCAGAAAATTACTGAACAAGTGAATTTTAAAAAATAGTGATAATACCAAATGCTGGTGAGAATATGCAGAAACTAGACTTCTCGTACATTAGTGGTGAGAATGTTTATGGTACTCTGGGACATAGCTACACGGTTTCTTAGTATATGACCCAGCAATTGTATTCTTTGGCATTCGTCCCAAAGAAATAAAAACTTATATTCATACAGATATCTATGTACAAATCTTTACAGAAACGTTATTGGTAATAGCAAAATACTGGAAACATCCTTCAATAGGCAAACAGATGAAAAACTCTGGTATATGCATATAATAGAAATTTACTCAATGATAAAAAGGAATGAGCTAGTGATACAAGCAACTCCTTGGGTGAACTTTGAGGGCATTACACGTGGTTAAAAAAAAACAACAATAATAATTGTATACTCCCCAGTAATGTAACCGTCTCAAAATGGCAAAACTCTGGAGATGGAGAACAGATTAATGTTGGGGGAGGGATGCACATACAAAGAGGATAGCTTGTGGAAGTTCACTTGTGATATGGAACAGTTCTGTGTCTTAATTATGGGAATTTTTTTTAATTCTGTGACTTTGGTAAATATTTACCGTAAAAGCCAGTCAAAAGTTTCTACCCTGCTTTTGTGCAATGCAATCCCCAAAGTGTTTAAATACACAGGGTTGGTTTAATTAAGCTTAAATACCAATTTGGAATATTTATTAAAAGCTAATAGTATTGATTTTATTAGCATGCAACAATTTTAGTATGCAAATGTAGATTATTTTATGGTAATAACAAGAACAGGGATATACTCATGGCAGTGACTCTGGGGACTCTTTGTATTGTTCCTTTTCTCACTTTTCCTGTTGGCATAATATAGTCTGTACTTTTTGCTCATTTTCTCCCACTTTTCCAGAATCAGGGGTTTTACGTGTAAAATTGGGGGGCTACAAAGCACCACTGAGGCAGTCGCTTCCTCAGATCACTTTTCTTGTTTGGAAGACTTCCCAGAAGTGTGACTTTCCCCCTGCCTTACTGAATTACCATTTATAACAATTTATTTTCCTGAAAGTTCTTCTTCATCTGTTTCCTTCAGATCGAGGCATCAAACTGGGTAGTTTTATGATGACTGTTTATTCTTTGGGCCCTATTAGAAGAAGCTTCTGGAAGAGCTGAGCCTCATTGCCTCCGGGAGATGGATAGAAATGATAGCTTGCCAGCTGTGGGTATTCCTATAGGTGTCTCTCTGGTCCTAGCACCTGTCTGCTGCTTAAGCATGGCACTTAACTCTTTTCATTTATGACTGAGGAAATGAAAAAGTGAAAGGAGGCAGGATATCAAAAAGTAGGTTACTGATCAAAGAAGGATTTGGCACAGGTTAACAGGTGCAAATGTAGCTGTCGACATCTCAAAAAAATTACTTCTGCATGCCTCAGTTTCTCATATGTAAAATCGTTATGATGATAATAGCAACTACCTCATCAGTTGTCATATTGAGAAAATTGTTTTCAACCTCCTAGACCGTTGCCTCCATATATGTGTACTGCAGCACATGTTCATTCCATTTCGAGTTTTTACCCTATTTCTTAGCTCCCGAGGCAGTTTGAAGAGAAATAGCTTGCAATAAAAAGGACTGATTGCTAGGAATAAACAGGGTTAATTAACTTTTCCCAAGAAACGTGTTCCTGAAAAGAATCTGTATTGATTAAACCTTTCAAAATGGGGTCACTTTTAAATAGACTAAGTAAGTTTGTTTTGTACCAAGTAAATGCCCCCTCATGTCTCTCTTGAAATTCTTACAGTAGACCCCCATACTTGATTTTTCACTACCCTCTCTTCCGGGCATCAAAGATTATGGACCAACAACCCCATTTCCAAAGACAATTCAATGGGGATGGCTTAAATAAAAGCAGGCTGCCCTTCAAAGCCTCCCTTTTCCCCAGCCCTTCAACGTCTCAGGAACACAGTACCTGAGAACTCCCTGGGGACTAAGGACACATTGTTGCCCTCTTTGTATCCCCTTGGTACAGAGCTGCCTCCAAACAGGTTCATTAAATGAAAGAATTCCTTAAGGTAGCTGAACACATCAATACTTTTATCCCCCAGTTGCATCTTTTTATAGGCGCGGAGTGAGGTTGAAGGTGCACTTATTTTAGCAGGCAAACTGAAAGCTCCTTGAGGGCCTAGGCCAAGCTGGTTGTGTGCATCCTGACTTCCTTAGAGCTGGACAGGGTCCCTAGCCTACTGTGGGCACACAGCATTTGTTCCGTGAATGCACACAGACTACCCCTGGCCCTGTCCTCAGAGGTCGAAGCCAGCCTTGAAGAGCGAGGAGAAAAGTTCCCCAAGAGAGGCAGACTGTCCTGGGCTTTCAAGTGTTCTGACAACCCATGAGCACCCGAAGTCAATTTCACTTTCTCCCTCGGCCATTTGCAGGAGGTTGTAAATCCCCTCCTTCCCCAGGTGAGGGGACAGCCTGGTCGCGCTACGGGGACCCCAAGTCCCAGGGAAGGTAACTCAGAGGGGGGAGCCCGCCAGCACGTGCAGCCTCCCAGGAGAGGAGGAGGCTGGGCTAGCGCAGTCCTTAGTCAGCAGCTGGGCTCGCTTTTGAAACAAAAGCCAATGTCCTCCCTCGGAGTCCGCGGCCGGTCAGCTCCTAGGGGGAAGAAAGCCATGCTGCCCAGCCGGTTAGTGGCCCAACTTACTTTTCCAGAGCCTGGGACAAAGGGCCGGCAGTTGCAGGGTGTGGGTGGGACGCCGGGGCTAGGGACCGGGGCCAGATCGCCCTGACCCGACCCTCCCCGCCGCCCGAGAGGAGGGTCGGGGTCGCCCGTGCTCCGCGCGTGTTGGTCCCGGGCCTCCCGGGTCTGCGGAAAGCGGAGGCACCTCTGCAGCCCGCGCCCCAGCGCCCAGACGCACCAGGCCCGGGTTTCATGAATGAAATCCAACCGTGTGGCTATAAATAGCCGCGAAGGCTGCTAACGTCACAGAGCGAGCGGCGGCCGGCACGGCGGCGGCGGACTCGGGTCGGGCGCTCGGTTCCGCCCGGCTGGCCCGCCCGGGAGCGGGGTGGGGGCAGGAGGGGTCGGGGAGGTGCAGTGGCAAAGGGCGAGCCCCGGCCCCGCACGGGGCAGAGCGGCCGCGGCGCAGGGGAGCCCGGGAGGCGAGGCCGTGCCATGCTGCCTTTGTGCAAAGTTGGGCGGCGGGCGGCACGCGGCGCGCAGGGGTCCCGCACACCCGCGACCGCGCGCAGTCGTGGCTGCTGCTGAGCGGCGGGGACCCCCGCGCCCCCGCCGGCCCTTGGAGGCGGAGAGAGCTCGCGTCTCGCTCGGCTTCAGGGTAGGTTCCGTGTCGTGGGTGCGCTCCGGGGTGAAACTTACTCCTCGAGCAGCCGCCGCGGGGCTCCCGCCGCCCGGACCCCAGCGGGTGGCGTGTGGGGGCGCCGGGCCGCGTCCGGACGGAGATTGGGGGCCCCGCTACCGCGGGAGCCGCCCTCGCCGGTCGGCCAGGCCGAGAGCCCTGGCATCAGAGGCGAGCCGAAGAGACTTCCAGGAGCGTCCGCACAGCCGCACCCCTTCTCGGAGCTGAGAAAATGTACAACAGGCACCCTTAGCGGGCCGGCTGCTCCAGGGAGGGTGGTGCCGCGGCGGCGAGAGGGCTCCTTTCCTTCGAAGAACAGTGGTGGGGAGCCGGAGGAGCCCGGAAGGTGGATGGCCCGTCCCCGTGGCGTTCGCACCCCCTGGAGAGCTGGCTGGGCGGCCCACACTTTGGCGCTCCCACCCCAACCCCGAGCCTGTGGAGTCTGTTGTGAGTTGCTGTGACAACAGTAGGCGCTGCCACGAGGGGCTAGCAAAACACCCTACCTTGTGTGCGCGCGCTCGGCTCTCCCGGAGAACAATGGGATGAGGGGTGCAGCGGGGAGATGTTGCAGACAGGGGAATCCAGCCCCTCTCCAGAACATAAAAATAAAAATTAAAAAAAGGAAGTGGAAGGAAGGCACAACTACGTAAAAAAAAAACATTAGACCCTACTTTTAGCTGCGCCTTTTCTATCCTTAGCAGTATCAAACATCTCAACGGAGGAGCAATGTCAATATTTAGACTTGGACAAGCCAGAAAGTTAGAAGGGAGCGCCAAGCGCAGGGTTTTGACTTGGCTTTGAGCGTCAGCACACAAGCTGTGCCTTTAGAGCTGAGTGTACACATTTGCTGCGGGGGGGAGGGGGATGCATGAAGGTTGATATATATACAAAGGCACCCAGACCTGGGGAACTCTAGGAAGGTAAGAACTGAAGAGTTGCCTTGACTTTGAACCCCCCCCCCAACAGTTCTGTAGGACACCAGCCAGAGGCTCAACTTGAGGTTTCTCTAGGTTGGGGCTCCCCCCCCCAACTCAACCAGGGCTGTGCTGTGTATTCTACACTGTTCTACAGTTTCCTCTCTAAACTGAAGAAAATATTGTTATGGGTTTTCATCTTTGTATCAAGTCCTCTCACTGTCAGCAGATATAAATAACCAATAGGCTCTGTGTGTGTGACCTCAGGCAAACTCCAGGTTTTTCTAAACATACATTGATAAGTTGGTTTACAAACACTCTAGAAATTTGGAATTACATTTCCTTTCCAATAACTCTGTAGTTGCCTAAGAGTCACTGGTTGCTAGAAAATAAACACAAGTTCTTTTCAGTATAAATAATGTCTGCCTACTGCTCTGCACTTAGGCAGTAAATTATTATATTAGATTGCCTCTGAGATTCCTGGACCATACTTAGATGTACTAGTGGGAAAGGAGTTTAACCAGTTCCTCTTAGTGTGGAAGACTTTGAAAAATCATTGGGAAGCAATAAAATCATTGTCAGCATTCTTCTAAACTTACCCATTGGTTAGTTTCCCAAATTTTGAAGGTAGTGTAAATTTAAGTACTTAAGGCTGTGTGTGATCAAGAGGTAAAAATAGGAACACAGGTAATTTGATGCCATTGGCCCAATATCACAACTTTAAAACTATACAAATATGATTTAATAGGGAAAAGTAGAATCGTTTCATCTGTTACTTTTGATGATATTGCCCCAAAATGTTATCTTGGAGGAGTAGCGTGTCCACTTGTATGACTTCTGTGTGGGAAAATGCCGAAAAGATTTTCCTTGTTCCCATCTGTGGGCTTGAGCCAAGTGCCTTTTTTCTTATACCATCCCCAAATGTTCAGAAATATATTTTCACAAATGCTACAAAATGTTAAACTAGCTATTTCAGGATGTATTTGACCCAAAGAATGTCACTTCAATACTGACATCTAGCAAAAGCAAAGCAGATTCTGCCCTTCGGGAGTAAGAGGGAAGAAAACGGTGTGTTGAAATCATAGTGGCTCCCCATGTGCTCCTGGCCAGCGAAAGGACTTACAAGTGTTTCTCTCTTTTCTGTAGGTAAGCCCAGCTGTGGACAGGGTGTTCCCTTCTTCACGTCCAGAAAGCCAGGTCAGTGTCTTGTGCAAACACACAACTGTAGATTGATGACATTTTGTGTCTGATTCTGAGCATGCATTTCAAGTTTCTCTGACATTTGTCTTAAAAACAATTTGTCTTTATGACTTTTTCATGGACTCAGTTATGAACATCACAAGTTCAATGATTAATAAAATTATTCTCTTTACTCTGTGAGTAAAACGTCACTAAATGGACCTTGAATCGGGTGTACTCTGACTTTTTTGGAGGGATGGGGATCAAAGGGATGCAAGAACCCCTGAAGATGGGGATCTGGGTGCTTGATAATTAAGGTTTTACTTCTAATAATAGCACCCTAGAGCTGGAAGAGATTTGACATAATAATAGCTTATACTTTTTGAGCACGAACCAAAGTTCTGATAATGTGTTGCATTCTTTACATTTATGTTCCCGTTCTGCATCTAAAACAAACAAACAAAAACCCTGTGAGGTGAAACTGCTCTCTTGATCTGCAAAAGACAGGTGAAGAATCGGAAGCTTAGAGAGGTTAGGTGATAGATTCAATTCCTACTTCTAAGAAATGGAAGAAATAGGATTTCTTTTTTTAAATTCTGCCTTACACTAAAACTTAGACTTTCTAGTTGAAAAATTCTTCTCTAGTAAGGAAATTGGGGCCAAGAAAGATTAAGTGAGTTGCCTAAGATAACTTGGTAGTTACAGCTCATATAATAACATGAAATGGCCCAAGTGTTGCAAAAGAATAAATACCCTTCTCTGAAATAAAGTGGTGTAATAGTAAGTACTCATGTGTACTTTTTGGCCTAGCACTCTTAAGATTTAAGGAAGTTTTTATCAGGGGATCTCTAGTCTTAGGATCTTACAAACATTTAAAAGACAAGATATCAAACATTCATATATGAAAAATTAGAGGATAAATCAAATCATACATGCCAAAAGGCTGAATTGGGAGGTCAATGGTACATTTACGAGATGTTCAGCATTCCACTCTGTGGGATTATTTTGCAATTCCATGTATGCGTGGAAAAAATTTCAAGCACATATTTTGTCTGGATAGATGATACATGAGTGAGAGTCTAGGAGAAGGCAGAAGGTAGAATTTCAGCCTAACAGGGAGAGATTACACAGTCATCTAGAACTGCTAAATTACAGTGTCTCAAACTAAAAGGTGTTATTGCTTGAAAAGCATTGTGACAGAATTGTGAGCTTTTTCATTCTGCACAACATCTTGGAGAAAGCATTACTATTTAGCATGATAGTGCTCAATTCCTTTTAGAACCTTAATTTGTCTAAAATACGCCATGTAGATAAATTTGGATGCATAATAGATAAATCCCAACCAAAGTCCTGAAAATGGCCAGTAAAGATTAATCAGGACATTTGCAGTTTTTTACCAGGATTGACAGCCTTCTCCTCCTATCTTGCCTACTTTTTGTAGACTGGTTTCTAACAGCTGTTAATCCTTCTTAGGGAGTATTATATGAAAGAGTCATAAAAAAATGAAATCAGTAAAGAAAACCTTAGTATGTTATCTTTTTAAGGATGTACTGATATTCCCAACTGAAGGTAATAGCCCTTAAAGCTTAATGAGCTAAGAGAAACTTTGAGACATTTAGAGGTTGTTACAGACTGGCCTATAACAACTGTGTCCCGTACAGGTTGTTCTACAGGGTGTCGTTACAGAGTAGATCATCAGAACACTGAGAAGATCCCACTGCAGGTTAAGACTGCACATCAACTGATACTTAAATAGCTGTGGGAGTGCTGTGTCATAAAAATACCAACATAGCTCTACAAACCTGTAGTTCTTTAAAAAATTAAATTAGGGGCATGTGGCTGGGCCAGTCTGTACAGCATGTGACTCTTGACCTTGGGGGCCTGAGATTGAGCCACACATTGGGCATAGAATGTACTTTAAAAAATCTAGAAATACATAAATAAAAAGTAAAATTATATTCTGAGTCAAAACTTAGCAAGACCTTCTCATTAGCATGTTATCCCTAATAATTTAAATAGCGATCATTCGTTTGCTTTATTGAACTTCGGAAGGCTTTGGTTCAGATGCTTGACCTCTCTTGAAACATGGGTGGAAACACTTGAAATTTTATTGTTCTCCTCTCAGGAAATTTGCCTGTAGAAAACAACAATTTTTAAAAATCTTTCTTATTGGTCTTTTAGGAAGGCAGTTCAGGAGATGAGGGGGAGGGAAACTTTTCTGGGAAGGCCAAGGGGCCCCTCAAATGGATGGGATGTATGTGGACTGATTAGGTATGTCAGCCTCCCGCATTACTTTTTTTCATTTGTAAACAAAGTTACCACCTCTTCTTCCTGAAATCCCGTGTTAGTTGTGCATAAAGGGCAGCAACTGGGAAATGGGCAAATAAAGAAACTGACCTGAACGGTGAGTATGACAGCCACTCTTTCCAGATGTCCCAGGACCCTTCTGTCTCCAGATACTCCCTCCAGCTGTCCCATCAAGGACATTAGCATGTCTCTGGTAAGGTTCTATCCATTAAGGGGTGAATTTGGAAGTTTTACAAGAAAGAAACAGATGCCAGTAGGTACAGAAGAAGCACTTACATTTCTCCACTCTGCACCTGTGTTTGTTTATTGCATAGACACAGGTCAAGGCCAAGTTCCCCCATGCTAATGAGAGGGCCCCATCTCTGTGAAGAAAGGTCCTTTGAATTGTTATACGACCGTCGTCCAACCCCTAATGAGCACTGGAATAAAAATAACCAGTGATTATTATGCTCCTACTAGATGCCAGACATTTTACAGCATTTCAACTGATATTACCAATTCCAATTTTGCACAAGCAAAAAAACGGAACCCAGATATGTCAACTTCAAAGAGCTAATAGAAGGTAGAGCTGAGATTTGCACCCAGGTCTACGTAAGAACTTGAACACATGTTCCTGGAGGGCAGGGGAGAAAAATACTTTAAACCATTTCATTCCAGGTTATTTTTGCAGATGGTAGACACAGGAGTTAAATAATTATTCTTACGGGGCTTTTTGGTTTGTTTGTTTATTTTTGATCCGATGTGAAGCACATAGCAGACTTGTCTGGACAAAGTCGTTAACTCTCTAGGTCATTCCTAATGCATTTTGACTGAAGTCAGATCTTAAGCAGTTGAGTCATGGAGGGAGGAATCATGCATCCAGAAAGGTCCTCAGAGATACTTAAGACAAACTCATGTAAGTGAAAACACCTGCCACCCAGAGACGTGATCTGGCTTGCCCGCTCTCGAGGTTAGTAACAGACGCGGCTGTAAGGGAACCCGGGTTCCTAAGAGAAACCTCTGTCCTCTGCAGTGACACCAGTGCAGGGGGGTCTTTCCCTTGACTCAGAGCAGAGCAGCCCCACCCCATCTGTTCTAATCAAGTATGGAGCTTTTCAGTTCTGTCTATAGATCTCTGGCTTTTTGCTACCTGTGCTATAGGGAAGTACTTCTTTGGATCTCATTTTTCTCATCTGTACAGTGGGGACAATATCACGTTTCTGAGAGAATTCTGTGGATGTTATGAAATCACACACGTGAAGCAGATAGTTGGTGCCCAGTAAGGGATAGCTCTCTTCCTCGCCTTCCTAGAGTATTTCAAGGGAAAATGTTACACTTTTCCCCTAAATGAACTGGAGTTGTTTGAATTCTGACATGGCAAGGGGTTGTTATAGTAACCTTTTATTCTTGGGTGAAAACGTGCCCAGTGGTCTCTTGGGCTCCCAGAGGCCCAGGCACAATTACATTGGTTTTCCTTGCACTATAGAGTTACCGCAGTGTTCTTAAATGATTTTATTGCTTCAGTATCTGCTGCAAAGTAATGCCAAGCTCCTCTTGGAGATTTGTGGCTCCCATTTCCTTCCAGATGCTGTTGAAGCATCAAACGTCTTTCCCACAGACCCTTGCATTCCAGAGCGACTACTGTATTTTCAGCCAAGGAGCTAAGAAAGACTTCCAGAGAATATTATTGCCGGTAGAACATTTTTGCTTTTAATTTCAAAATACGTGAGATTTGCCTGCCGTCATGTCAGTGAGCTCGAGCATGAAGTGTGTGTTCTGGCCCTGTCTTTTCTTGTCGTCCTGTGTTGCTGACTAATCTGTCGATAGGAAAAACATAAGCCCTACAATTTCCCCTTTCACCCTCAGTGCCTGATAACTACCCTCGGCGAAATTACATCTCTGGGAAGTGTTTCATCACACTCCTCTCCCCAGCTGCCACACTGTGTCATGTGGCACTCGCTGCCCTGCTTTGGGGTTTTGGAACAAGTCCTTGGCAGCGTGTCCTATTTGTCATGTACGTGGAAGAAAGCCTCCGTCGTGATTTTTTTCCTATTATACTTTCTCCCCCTTTTTAACTTAATAATCCAAGGGGCCCAGGATCACCCTTATTTTCCCAGCGGCGCAGTCTCCCTCTTGGTCGTTCAAACAAAGGTAAATTGCGGGGTGGATGTCCTTTTCTGCGGGTTTAGGAAGTGGCTGAACTGGTGCTAGCTGCTTCAAGATTACCCACGGCTGGATGGCCCCTCACCTGATGGCTGCTCTCAAATTGGTTGCATCAATTTCAGTTCATACAAAAGAGTTTATTGTAAAACAGTGTACATACAGATCACCTGAGCATCTTGAGACAGTGCAGATTCCGATTCGGAAGTCCTGGGGTGAGAACTGAGATGATGCTGTCCTCATCAGGACCCCGTGTTGAGCAGTGGAGGTCTAACGTTGAGGTCTTATTGTAGCTCATGCTGAAACTCACGCTTCCCGGCTGTAAGACTCCCACCTTATCCTGTTGGCTTGTTTCTTAAATCATAATGAGCAGTCGTGGAATCTTAAACACGGAAGGAGTATACATACCCAGCAGTGTGTTAGTAAATCAGCCAGCTCTCTGGGAAAAAAGAGTGCATTTATGTGCATATATAAGTCGATTATGAATTTTACTGACATAAAGAATGCATGTAGCATATGCTTTGCAAATAAAAAAATTGACAATACTCTTTATTATAAATTCCATAAAGCCAGTTGGGTTTTACGGAGGGCTGGTCGATTTTATGCTGAACCCTTTTATCCATAACCTACCTGTGGTACAATTGATGAAGGGGTGTAATTCCCATATAAATGTTGGCTGATATTTTCCATTATGTTAATGAGCCAGATAAAAGTGCAACAACAGAGACATGTCAGAGCTGTACTCCTTTATCAAAGATATGAATAACTTCTCTGCTGAGCCGGATAATAGCTTTTAAATAGTGTAGAGGCATTTCCTTAAATGTACTATTCACAACGTAACAGCTCCACCGGTAAGATGCCTTTAAGTTGAATCTGCATTGTTAGCGGTTTTTAATCATTTTCTTAAGGCAAGACGAGCAACAAAACGACAAAGCAAGCCCTGAATTGTAACGGTTGCCGATTTCTGTGGTGTAAAGACTCCCCCAAGGCCTGTTTCACATTACCGTTGTGACTGAGTGTGCAGTTGGGGAGAGATGGCCCAGTAGCCCCCTGCTACCTCGTATTTCCACCGTGCAGCTAAAACTGGCATAAATAACCTCAAAGTGTAGGTAACAGTAAAATGTAATAAGATAATTAGAAAATGATGAGTTTGGGGCATTTAGTACCTTTGTTTTTTAGTATAACTTTTTAATCGAAACTTCGTATAATTTAATTTTTAATACTAACCCTCTTTTATTTATGTGTATATTTATTTGTTTATTGAAGTCCAGTGACACCCAGTGTTACATTAATTTCAGGTGCACAACAAAGTGACTTGACGGCTCTGTCCATGATGCTTTAACAGGTTTGCAAAAATCCTGCGAATCAAACAACTAGTTCTCATGGGCTGCTGGGGGCTAGGTCCTCCCATCGAGTGATTCACAGCCTTTGCTTTGCACTAGAATACCCCGGCAAAACCGTAACCTATAGTCACTAGATTTTTGTTAGGACCTAGGAATCTGAATTTAAATCATTTTTTTATTGACATGTATCTTATTTAAAGAAAAATGCGAAAATCAGAAGTATGTAACTTAAAAGAATTCTTACCAACTGAACGTACCCACATAGCCAGCGTGAACATACGGAAACAGAAAATCGCCAGCACCCAAAAGCCCTTTTTAAATCCCTAGCCAGTCACTTCCCAGCCGAGGTAACCACTATCTTGCCTTCTAACACCAGGGACTCACCGTGTCCCCTTTTGAACGTTTACATAAAATCTCTTTAGTGTCTGGCTTCTTCCCCTCAATATTATGTTTGGGAGGCTTATTCATAATGTGTGTAGCAAGAGTTCACCCATTTCACCACAGTGCTGTGTAGTAACCCATTATGATGAGAGCTCCCTTTATTACTTAATTATCCATTCTGCTACTGGTGGGTTGTTTCCACTTGTCTGCTATCAATGAATAGAGCCGTCGAGAATATTCTTGAGGCGCCGGCTGGCTCAATCGGAAGAGCGTGCGACTCTTGATCTCAGGGTCATGGGTTCGAGCCCCAGAGCGAGTGTAGAGGTTACTAAAAAATAATACATAAACCTTAGAAAAAAAGAATATTCTTGTGCGGGCAGCAGAACTTAAAGTAAAACTAAGCAGATTCCCCCAGTGATCCTAATAAGCAGCTGATCTCTTGACTGCCCTCTCTGCAACTCCCCCTCCTCCCTCATTTCCCATATAATATGACCAAGGCTATTGATTCTTCTGTGTGAGTGTGATTTTAGTACCCGAGCCATGAAACCGTGTGTTCCCGTTCATTACAGTATGTTCTCCGGGCTCTTTTCATTTCACATTCACCAGCTCCCCCTTTCATCAAGACACCGGCTCTTCCGCGCTCGCAATAGGGATGAGATTTGGCCTCACATCAATAGGACGGAGGAGTAATAGATACAGTGGAGATGCAGCCAGGCTAAATTTGGCAGCTAATCATTAACGCTCCTGGAAAGAGGCTTCAAAGAAGGCGAATTGTTTCCCTTTGTGTATATCAAACAAAAATCAACAGTGAACCCGGAGAATATGTCAGACTTTAAATTTTTAAAAATTCATTTATTTGAAGTAGACCAGCAATTGTCATCTGAAAGAGAACTTTCAAAGTCTGATGAGTTGATCTGGAAAGATTAGAGAAGGAGGTTTTTCCCTTTGGCTTCTTCCTTGTACCTGGTGTTCAGCAGGTGCATTCTTGCTACATTGTTCTTAGACTGAGTGGCTGTGTAGTGTGTGTGTGTGTGTGTGTGTGTGTGTGTGTGTGTGTGTGTGTGTGTGTTTGGGTCTATTGAGATACTAGTTCCTTTGATTTAAGTCAAGGGAGCTGAATGACCAGGAGCTCCAGGATGATATTGCTGATGAGTAGGATGGCTGCTCAGTATTAAAAGAAAGGTTCCTCATTTCAGCAGGCACTGAAAGGCATTTCACATAAAGCTCCCAAGTTACGCAGAGAGGAGGCAGAGTACACGTGAATTTCACATAATGAAGGAAGAATGTATGCTCACACACATAAATATTCTAGTCTCTGGTTGTCCTACCTCCTCATCCTCACTTTTCTGTAAATTTTTTTGTTATGAAATTTCTTTGTTACTGTAGAAAAGATAGAATATATGGATAAGAAAAAAGAAATTAAATCCATTTATAATCCCAGTTGGCACTGATATTTGAATGTTTCTCTATCCCAAATGTTGCTGTATATTTTTAGGTACATAATTTTTAAGGACTGGTGTTATTCTGTAAATTCTTGTGTAATCTTTTTTCATTTAAATGTTTATCATGAACAAATATGCCAAAAACTTACCCCTCTAACACATTTTGGTTGGGCACAGACTCCGCTATTACACGGACACTTTTCGCTATGAGTTTTTTTTAACCAGTGCCCCCTCCGCTCCCACATGGCTGGATTTCTCAAGTTGTTTCCAATATTTTGTTTCCACAAACAGTGGTGTATAACATTCCTTTAATGGAATCTTTTTGTCTACCTTAATTATTTATCTAGGAATAAAGTCTCATAATTGGACATTTTAAAGTTATGGACATTGAGGGCCGGTACACCACTCCAGAATAATGGTATCGTTTCCCATTCCCCCAAGCTCTGCCTCATTCCGCTTTTTAAAAATGTACCATCTTTCATGTAATAAGTCCTACCTAGAGTTAGAGGGTATAGAAGCACGTCCGGAAATTATTAGTTGGAATCTATGCATTGATGTCAGCCAGAAACCTCTAATAGAATAAGATATTTTAGAGAGTCGGGTTTCTGTCCACCAACACTTTTGTATTTATGGTCCAATTTTACTAAGAAATCCTGGGGGCGGTGAGGGAGACAGTTTTCTTCATTCGTCTGAATCGGCGTGACCTAATCCTAACTGGCATATCATAGTCCCCTAAATGATTAAGTGCGATTGCTTCCTTGTCGTCATATGTGAAGGCTTCGCAACAGGTGGTCTCTTTGGTACCGGAAGGTGACTCAGGGACATCTTTCCAGAGTGCTTTCAGTGAAGGAGTTCCCACAGAGCGCTAGAGACTTTTCTTCATTAGGATGGATGCTTAAGCATATCTAGTCTACAGACTTGATACTAGCTTTCGCAAATGGGCACTTAGAACTTCGACATCTCTCTGAAGACTTAACCAGTATTTTCATTATTAATTCTGGACAAAGCTTCCTGATCCCACCCTCAGCTGAGGTTCATACCCTGGCCCTCCAGAATCACTGCGTGGTGTCTTTTGTTGTTTCAAACTTTTTCACTTAAAAATAAATATTTGGGTGCCTGGGTGGCTCAGTTGGTTAGGCGACTGCCTTCGGCTCAGGTCATG
The DNA here is from genome assembly GCA_004023965.1 of Spilogale gracilis. Taxonomy (NCBI): domain Eukaryota; kingdom Metazoa; phylum Chordata; class Mammalia; order Carnivora; family Mephitidae; genus Spilogale; species Spilogale gracilis. The sequence continues at coordinate 67,545 of PITA01007114.1, forward strand.
ATCCCAGAGACCTGGGTTCGAGTCCCACATCGGGCTGCCTGCTCGGCGGGAAGCCTGCTTCTCCCTCTCTCAGTCCCCCTGCTTGTGTTCCCTCTCTGGCTGTGTTTCTCTCTGTCAAATAAATAAAATTTTAAAAAAATGAATATCTAAGTATAACATGCATACAGAAATGTATCCAGACCCCAGGAATATGTTTTGATGAACTTGTGAAAACTGAACGGATGTTCAGCATCTAGTTCAAGAAGTGGGTATGAAAAGCACCCCGCCTCTGGTCACCGACCCACGGCACCCTCTGTGTCTTTGAAGTGCTCCAGATTTTATGTCCTGGGTAAGTCATTCATTTACAGAGCTTGATTTTCACTGAAACCTTAACTTTATAAGAGCTAGCTGCAATGAGTCTTGATCAAGCTATCTCCTTTATAACTAAAATGTAGAATCTGCCTTTGCCAGTAAAGATTGTAACATTAAATTCGTGCCCCAAATGTGCACCAGTATTTATATGTTTGTGATTTGCAGGTACACAGAGACATGCACCACACGCATACAAACAAATGGGGACCTTCTTTCTTCTTTTAATGAATGAAAGCTGAATTATACTATATTGATCCAAGCTTAAAATATCCTAACTACAATTGATTGTCACAGAATATTTCATACGATATGCTTCCAGTTTCTTAAAATTGCTTGTTTCAGTTACTGTAAAATTCCTTCTGAACACTCAAAATTTAAAGCCCAAGAATTTTTCATCTTTTGTTTGAAATATATACCTGTCCTGGGTGTCCACAGCTGTCTCTCTAGATGGTTCAATCTCTTTGTGGATATTCCCCTAGATTATCATTTAGATTCCTATGGGGTTTCTTTTCAGTTGAGAGTCTAAACAAGTTTAGCAGCCTCACAAGGCTTTATAAGTATATAATTCTGAAGAACAGTTGATACATCATCAAAAATCATTTATTTTGGCCTCTATCTGTACTCTTATTAGAATTAACAATCAAGGGTTACATTTATGTACTCATTAGGTTTTTTTTAAGATTTTATTTATTTATTTGACAGAGAGAGATCACAAGCAGGCAGAGAGGCAGGCAGAGAGAGAGAGAGGAGGAAGCAAGTTCCCTGCTGAGCAGAGAGCCCGATGCGAGCCTAGATCCCAAGACCCTGAGATCATGACCTGAGCCGAAGGCAGAGGCTTTAACCCACTGAGCCACCCAGGCGCCCAATGTACTCATTCATTAGTTCTTTAAAAAGCCAAAATATCTCTTCCATTATAGAATACACTTAGAGGATATTATTCATCCGTAGAAAGTAATGAAGCTGCAACATGGACGAACTTGAAAGCCTTGTGCTCAATACAAGGAGACAAACAAAAGACTGCATGTTGCATGATTTCACTTATAAAAAATGTCCAGAATAGGCGAATTCATAGAGACAGGAAGTGGATTAGTGGCTCCAGAGGGGGAGGCGAGAACAGAATAGCTGCTAATGGGCGCAGTGTTTCTTTCGGGGTTGATGAGAAGGTTCTAGAATTAGATAGTGGACATGGTTGTATAGCTTCGTGAGCCAAACAAAAACCCTGGAATTGTATACTTTAAAAAGGTGAGTTTTATGACAGGCGACTTTTATCTTAATTTTTTTTTACAAAAAAGATAATAGGCTTTCATCATAGAAAATTTGGAGACTAAAGGAAAGGAGGAAAACGGCAAGTTATAGCCCCGTTGCTCAACAACAGCCAGCGATATCTGTGGAGCGTCCTCCCTTCCAGTTTACCGTCCACACATTGCTGTCCCAGGAAGGCCAGCTTCGATGTTGGAGACACAGTTATTAAATGTTGAGTCTTCGGGTGTCAATACTTACCCATTCTGTCCCTCCCCCTGAAAATTAAAAAGGGTGGGTCCAAGGAAGACCCATTTAAATGGCAGAGGGGAATAATGGTGGAGATACAAATGAGAGAAGCCGAGAGCAGTGGCCAGCCCTGTCTGAGGGGGTGGAGAGGCATCCAAGGGGAAAGTAGCTGGGGTCCCGAGAGGCAGAAGGCCAGGCCTGACCAGTTGCCCAGAGAGGTGGGACTCCTCAGGGACATATCCTCAGGAAACTTACTCCGAGTTTTGCTGCAAAATACGTGATTCTTCAATACCCACGTTTATTTCCCAGCTTTCTAAAACTCACATTTCTGTGGGTTTTTTTAAATTTGTTGTTGTTGTTATGTATTTATTTGACAGAGAGAAACACAGGGAGAGATGGAACACAGGCAGGGGGAGTGAGAGAGGGAGAAGCAGGCCTCCCACCGAGCAGGGAGCCTGGTGTGGGGCTCGATCCCGGGACTCTGGGATCATGACCTGAGCCGAAGGCAGTCGCTTAACGACTGAGCCACCCAGGCGCCCCAACACGTTTGTGGTTCTTTTAGCTCTGTCACTGTCCTAAGATGGTACTTAGCATGGGAGAGCAAAGAGACCAATTCTATTCGAGTTACACATATTTGCTTATTTTATCCAGTTTCCATCGACTATTTTTTAGATTGCTATCCTGTACTCCCCCTGTGATAGTATGACATTAGCATTTCCCTGTGTGATTGCAAACTCAACATAAACGTGATTTTAAATAATGACACTCTTAATGGATAGGACTTGCTGGGTGTTCTCTTGAGGGCGGGCACAGTGATTAAAATACTTTACAGGCAATATCTAATTTAATCTTTACAACAACACATCCAGGGAGGCGGTTATCCCCAGTTTACAGATAAGGAAATAGAAGTTTAGAGAGATTAAGTAATTGGTCCAAGATCAGATAACAAGACCTTAATTATTTCCTCACTTGTCATAGATTTGGGTGGTTTTCATTTTGTTCTTGTTCTTAATAAAGATGTGATAAATATATCTGGTTTTTTTTTTAAGATGTTATTTATTTATTTATTTATTTATTTATTTATTTATTTATTTATTTATTTATTTGAGAGAGAGAGAGAATGAGCAGCGGGGAGAGGCAGTGGGAGAAGCAGACTCCTTCCTGAGCAGGGAACACTCCTCGGGATTCGATCCCAGGACCCTGGGATCAGGAGAGCCAAGGCAGATGCTTAACTGACTGAGACACCCAGGCACCCCTAATATAGTTGCTTTTAAGACATTTTCTGTTTATGAAGTCGTTTCTTTAGATGGATATATCAGGAAGTATTTTTTAAATTGCTGAGTGGTTCAGGTTTTTATAGTTGTTGCTGTCAATAACACCTTTCAATTTTTTCATTTACTTTTTTGTTGTTCGGGAATTTGGTTGATTCAACCTATGCTTCGGGGGACTTCTGTCTTTATGGTGCGTTAGGCAACTCTGTAAATGTCCCAAGAACACTTGAAAAGAAAGTATACTCTCTTATCATAGTTTTCTTTTTTAATGTGGGATAGTTGTTGATCTATTACTCCTTGTTATGCTATCAATGTGTTGTTTTTCATTTTCGCTTTCATCTGATGTTGATTCTGAATCTTTACCTCACACATGTCACTTATTTTCACTAATTTCTCCTTCTAGAGTTTTTCTTCATTTTTATTGTATGCCTTTTGGTTTGTGAAGGTTCATTAGTGCTCTTCGCTTTTACTATGAATTTCCCTTTTTTTTTTACTGTCTAGATTATTCTTTTACAGATAATTTTTCTACACCGCGTTGAAACCAAAATCAAAATAAGGCAAGTTTTATATTTTCAGTTGGTGTTGGTTTCCATAGTCCTTTTATTTATTTTTTATTTTTTTATTTTTTATTTTTTCTTCTTTTTTTCCATTTTTTTATTATATCCCTCACCATACAGTACATCGTTCGTTTTCGATGCAGTGTTCCATGATTCGCTGTTTGCGTCTAACGCCCAGTGCCCCACGCCCTCCTTAATACCCATCACTGGGCGCACCCAGCCTCCTGTCCCGCTTCCCCTAAAACCCTCAGTTTGATTCCTGGAGTCCATAGTCTGTCATGGTTCATCTCCCACTCTGATTTCTCTTCATTTTTCCTTTCCTTCTCTTAATGTCCTCCATGCCATTCCTTATGTTCCACAAATAAGTGAAACCATATGATCATTGATTTTCTCTGTTTGACTTATTTCACTCAGCATAATCTCCTCTAGTCCCCTCCATGATGATGCAAAAATTGGGTATTCATCCCTTCTGATGGCTGAGTAATATTCCATTGTCTATATGAACCACATCTTTATCCATCCATCCTTTGAAGGGCATCTCAGCTCCTTCCACAGTTTGGCGATTGTGGCCATTGCTGCGATGAACATTGGGGTACATATGGCCCTTATTCACTACCTCTGTATCTTTGGGGTAAATACCCAGTAGTGCAATTGCTGGGTCATAAGGTAGCTCTATTTTTAATTTTTTGAGGAACCTCCACACTGTTTTCCAAAGCGGCTGCATCGACTTGCATTCCCACCAACAGTCCATAGTCCTTTTAAATTAAAATACCTTTTTTTATAGTTTTTAATTTTGAATTATCTCTGGTGTTTTGTCAGATATCTTTGAGCAGCTTAATTCCTTAAAGAAACCTGAGTTTTTGTTCCCTGAGTCTTTGGTATCTAAAAATAGCTTTATGTTCCCTTTACATAAATAACAATTTGACCAGATTCAGAAACTTGTGATTATGTCTTTTTTTTTCTATGAAGGCTCTCTATGTGTTTTTCTATCGTCTTAAAATATTGGTGAAGTGTGTGCTCATTCATATTATTATTTCTTTATAGAAAGAAATATCTTTGACCACTAGTTTTAGAAGATGTTTCACTAAGGTATTTGTAGGATTATTATATAGTTTTTCTGGCATCGATATTTAAGTGTTTTACTGAAAAATGTATAGATGCAATCTTTTCTTCTTTTTCTCCTTCTCCCTGCCCAATCCTCCTTTTCGTATTGGGAAAATTTTGTTCTATTGTATCACACTTTACTCCTTGAGTTCCTCCAGAAGCCGTGTAGTATCCTGGGGATTGTTTATTGACTCTTAACCTCCAGAGCATCATTTGCACGTGGCCTTCCTCCTAGACTTAGAGCTTCTTGTGTTTTGCCTGTCCCTTACTAATCCATTCTCCTACATCTTCAAGGCTATTCACTGTTGCCACTGTGGTTTTTAATTTGTCTGTCTTGTGTTTCATTTATATGTGGCCTTTATATGTCCTCTTGCCTACTGGTAGTCTGCTCTGCTATTAGTTTACACACCTGCATTATATTCTTTTGCATAATCAACTACAGGGTTCAGATACTTTTAAAAATATTTTTCTTCTGCTGTTCCTTATACCATATCTACTTCAGTAGAAGACCTTTTTCTATGTCTTTGGCTAACTACCTACTTGTCCTTTTCCACGTGTCAGGGTCTTTCATAGACCATTATGTTGAATGGTCTCTGTTAACTTCATCCATATAGAGAAAGATACCTGGTGGCCAAGGATTGAAGTGTATTCAGTGCTTAGGTAACCAGAGCTCTGTTGGAAACCGAGGTAGGGCTCTGAGGGAACCCACCCAGTTCCAGAGGGGACAGGCCACGCTACTCAGTATCATACGGATCGAGGGAACTGTGGAGGGTTGACGATAAGAAGAGTGGTGAGGGATGTCACTGCTGAAGATACACCAGCGGTCAGTCTTAGAGGCTGTCCTCCTACCCCATCCCTCGCCCCTTAACAAGACCCATCACTTCTGTTGCAGTGTTGAAATTGCAACTGCCTGAGTGATCAGGCTGGGGGAAGAAAAACAAAATAAAATGAGTCTTTTCCATGATCAGTGCTGTCTACCTGTTCATCCCCAGCAAGGGGCAATCACGGGCTCTGCTCCTTTCCCAGGACAGCACGCAGGCTTCCTCCTGGCTTTCCGTGACTTTCCGTGGCCCCACAGGCTGCTCTTGTGCCTCTGTCCCAAACCAAGCCAGCTCTCGCTCCTCCAGACCAGGGCATCTGTGCTGAAGAGGCCCCTGCCTGCAGCCCAGCCCAGCTCTTCTCCCTGTGGAAATGCTGGGCTTCAGTGACCTGGCGCCATGGCAGTGATGGTGGCAGAAATCCTTCCAGTTTCTGCTGTATGGTTATTCCTTGTCCTTATTCTGGTACCGTCGTGGAGACTGCTGTCCGTGGCGAGTAAGGTTGATTTCAGGGAGACCATGTAGTGGGAGATGAAGGCGTGTACTCTCCCCATGCTGTCTTGCTTTCGAGCCCAGCTAATTAGCAGAGATTGAATTTCCTCGTTCAGGATTCGCTTTCATGTGTCCAGGATGCATCCTTCTCTGGAGGGACTGGGCGCATGTGCCTCCATTCTCCCCTTCTCTCCCAGCCAGTTACCTCACCCAAAGAGTCAGAAATCCCTTGAATGAGGATGTTAAAGTCCAAAAGTTGGTGGGAATTTTATGAGACCCTTAAATGTAAATATTATTAAGATTCATAAGTTTGCTGTAGGCACTAGAACACAATAAATGACCACATTCCCTTTTTTGCTTTTTTTCCCTAAATCCATTTCAGCCCTAAGCTCCTGCCTGCCTGTACTGGGGCCCCCTTCCACCCCCTGCCTTATCGTTTGTGGAGGACACTGGGCCTTGGTCCCTGGTGTTCCCATGGTTACTGATGCTCTTCCTGATGGGGAGCCATGGCTGGGGTGATGCCATCTGTCCAACGCCGCTCTCATGACGGGCCACACAGATGTCCCTCAAGGTGTTCCTCCCACTAACTGCGGGCTTAGCCACCTGCTGCTGCTCTCGAGGCCACAGCCTAACGATCAGTCAGAAGAGGCAGCTGAGTGCAAGTTCAATGCCAGGCACAGGAGGAAGGTCTCCTGAGGAAGGTGGAATGGCTGTGCTTTCAGATTCTGTTGAACAAATATTAATTGAAAGCCACATATGGCCAAGGCATTGAAAAGGATTTAAAGACGAATAACAGTCTCTGTTGTCAAAAATGCACAGTCTTAGGGGGTGGGAGCAAGTACATGCATGTCAGTGTAATTGTCAGTATTACAGTCAGAAGTCGGTAGATACCCTAGAAGATACTATAAAGGAAGACTGTTTTAAGGGCCTCTTTTTCCACAACGTAACTGTTTGTCTACTTTGCTTCATCTCGGCTGATTCCTGGTTCAGACGTTCCCGCTGGAGGACCTGGGAACATCGTAAATGGTGCTTCGGCCGATGCCCTCCAACACAGCAGTCCCAGTGATAGCAGTAATGCTTCTCAAAAGTAAATCAGAACCTGTGAGTCCTCTGTCTGCAGCAGTTCAGTCACTTCTCATGGCATTGGGAATAAAAGCCAAGTTCCCTCCTCTGGCCTAGAAGGGGCCACATGTGACGTGGCCCCTGCCTCCTTTCCAACCTCCCCTCTCCTGCCCCCCTGGCCCCAGCTGTCCGGGCCTGCCCCTCTGCCATCTCATGCCTGGGCCCTGCTCATTCTTCAGGTAGCAAGAGAGGGGGCCTCGTCCTTGTCTTGTTCTGCAGGCCTCCCACCCATTATTTTCTCCCTTAACAGCCTTTTATTTTTCTTCAAGGAACTTAAGTCAAGTTTATGATTGCATCCCCCTGTTACTCCCACCTGACCGTGAGGTCCATGAGAGCAAGAACCACACCCAACTTGCTCACCACTGTATACCTGTACTAGAACCACACCCAAGTTGTTCACCACTGTATACCTGTACCGTAGGCGCTCGCTAAGTGCTCGGTGCTATTCTTTCTTGAACTAATTAAAACTGCCTGAGTCCTAAAGGTACAAAACAATTCCAGTGGTGGCTCAGGGGCCTGAGAAAGGCTATCTGAGCAGAGTGGCGAGAACAGTCACCAGAGGAGACGTTACCTGACACATCTGTAGACAGAAGTCGCCGAATACGTCTAGAACGTAACACACAGTTTACTTATGGTGGTTTTGAAACCTGTCCTGAATTTTTTATCCATCTTTTAAGCTAAGTTTTTTATCTTTTCTTTATTTTTCAACTGGGGCAGCGTTTATTAAGGGCAGTAGATAGCAAGTTTATTTCTAATTCTGGCTCACCTCCCCCACTGACATTGAGTTTAAAAAGAGAGAGAGAGAGAGAGAGAGAGAGAGTATGATCTTGTGTGGGTCTCCATTATCACAGGGCTCTGGTGAGGATAACAAGTGGATGTTTAAAAACGTACCTCTGTATCATCTGTAATCCTGGACTTAATATGCACTGTCCTTTCTGTCACTTAAACTCCTTTTCTTTCTGTTGTAATCAAAACTTTCAGTTGAAAAAAAATATTATTCATTTGAGCAGTGAAAGGCAATTTTATCCTGGAGATATATTTCTGTAAACTTTTGATTTAGGGACGTGCAGCCCAACCCTGACTGTCTCTTCCCCAGATCTGGACCCACTCTCCCTTCCAGCTGAGATGTTTATATTATTCACAGAGCAGCTCTGCCTGCCTCGGACTGGCGATGAAGAAAGAGCTCAGGATAATGAAATCTGCGCAGTCGAAACTTGGCTGTTGGCTATGGTTATTATGCAACTCTTAACATTTCTCTTTTGTTTCTGTCAATAATATAAAATTCCTAGTTTCCCTTTCTGAGCTCACTCTCCAAATACATTAAAATGTGTTCCACCAATATTATTTAGTGACCAACTTCAATTATTTTTTAAAGTTCAGATTACATGTTTTTCTAAAGGACAAGAAAATTTAGTGGCTGTGGGACACCCTGTTCAAACCACCTATGAACAATGGAATGAACTCAAAGTACGAAGGCCCCTCTGTGGTCCTTAGAGTTTGATCTTTAAGCAGACTGCTCACCGTGCTTTGACTCAGATAGCAAATGTAACAAGAAACACAAGACAGGTGCTGGCGAGAGATGGAGTGTTCCAGTGGTGGGGTGGTTTGCAGCAGTGAGAAGATGCCTCCATAGTGTGATTGAGCCATAGTGCATGTGCCTGACACTTCCTAAGAGCCTGGGTCTTAAAAGAGGAGCAGGACATCAGGAATGCCATCATCTCAAACCTGAAGATGGGAACAGAGCACCATCCCAGGAAGAGAAATGATCTGAAAAGGAGACCGGAGCAGCTAAGCTCACACTTGGCCATGCCACTCTTTGGCTATGGTTGTTCTGGGAGAGATCCACAAATAAATTGGGGGACTCGTGTCAAATGAATGAATAGTCAAAGATATACAGAAGTAGGGCATGCTAGACACTTACACTCCAGGCACTTTGGCACATGGTAGTACCCCAGAAACACATGATGGTTCATTAAGGGCATGAGATGGGCACTTTGAAGGCGTAGCCACGGGAAAAATACAGAGTTCACGAACCTCTATTCTATGGTTTGCTAATATAGGAAAAACTGAGTGTCTGTGTGTCTTTGTGATTGTGATCAATGCCCCTAAAACCATTTATGATACAAAGAAGGAAGTAAATCAGTCTTCATGGAGGCAGGGCCATTAGGAAAATGTCTTAGAGGAGGTCATATCTGAATAAGGTTTTAGGGAATGAGCAGAATTTGCCAGGCAGGCCTGTAATGGTAGTGGGTTGGCTGGGGAACAGTATGTGTAAAGGCACCGGGGTAGCAATCAACATTTAGGATTTAGGAGACCATTTTGTGTGGCAGAAGCATGCCGTCAGTATCGTAGAAAATCACCAAAACTCTGGGGCGCCTGCGTGGCTCAGTCGTGAGTGCCCCAGCTCTGGGTTTTGGCTCAGGTCATGATCTCCGGTCCTGAGATGGAGCCCTCCCTCAACATGGAGTCTTCTTGGGATTCTTTTCCTCTCCCTCTCCCTGGCCCTCTGCCCCTCCCCTGCTTGCACATGCACGTGCCTGTGTGCACTCGCGCGCGCCCTCTCTCTCTCTCTCTCTCTCTCTCTCTCTCTCTGTTAAATAAATAAATAAATAAAATCTTTTTGAAAATTACTGTAAACTCAGTGGCTTAGAACAAAACATTTATTACCTTATGTTTCTGGAGGTTAAGAGTCTGAAATGGGTTTCAGTGGTCTAAAATGAAGATATTGGTAGACTGTGTTTCTTCTGGTGGCTCGAGGAGAAAATATATCTCCTTTCCTTTTCCAGCTTTTAGAGGTCACTCGCATTCCGTGGTTTATGGCCCTGACCTCCTCCTTCAAAGCCAGCAGCGTGGCATCTTCGTATATCTCTCTCCCTCTGACCTTCTGCCTCCTTCTCCCACATGAAAGAACCTGAGTGATTGCACTGGGCCTCCCCAGACAACCCAGAACGGGCTTCTTAGGCTAAAGTCATATGATTAACAACTTCATTCCATCTAACTCCTCCTATGCCGTGTAACAGGACACATTCACAGATCCCAGAGATGAGGACGTGAACATCTTTGAGGGACATTATTCTGCCTACCACACGTGCAATAAAGATGTGGAGGGTGACAGTGAAGAGAAGGTTGGCATGACCTACCACTCCTAGGTAGGAAAGATCATCCCCACAAAAGGGGCCTATAATAATCTGATTCTTTTTTTAAAAATAAGAGAAGGTGTCAAGGCCCTGCTGATTTTCCTAAAGTATAATGGGTGCGTTTCAGTTAATTACTGATGCATAACAAATCACCACAAAGCTCGGTGGTTTAAGACAATAATCTGTCTTTCTCATGACTCCATAGGTTGGCTCGGTGATTCCTGAGCTGGGCTCACTCCGGAAGCTTCCTTCAGCGGGAGGGTTGGCCGAGCTGGCGGGTGCAAGTAGGGCAGCCTGTGGCGTGTGGTCAAGCTGTGGGCAGGGCGTCCTGGGTTGTCCTCCGCTAGGCCTGGCCGGTTTCCTTGCCTGGTAGCCTCAGAGCAGCATTCCCCAGCACAGGGGCACACCTGCAGGGCTGGCCCACACAGCATCACCACAGACCCTTCTGGATTGGGCCACACAGTCACAGGGCTAGCTCAGATTCAGCATGGCGGGAAATCGATTCCGTCTCCCGATGACAGTTGCCGTCGTGACTACATTTCCCCCAGCACAGGCCATGGAGAGAGGAGTTTCTACTATAAGAGTAGGATTTTGAAACTCAAGGTTTCAGGGGTAAAATGTTTCTGGCTGACAGTGTCCAGCCCATGACCAAAAGTATGAAGGGCTCAAGGAGAGTGTGGGGAAGGTCACTGGTGCAGAAGAGGTGGAGGGACTGTGGGGTCAGCGTGAGGAACGCATCACCCTGTGGGCACAGCGAGAGGGCTGAGTCGGTGCTGAACGTGGAGGAGGGATGTGACGCCCAGAGGCGACAGCAGTCACGGTGGGCACCTGGTTGGGCAGCCGGGAGGTCATGACCACAGTCTGTGAGCGCTGTGGGGATGGTGGGCATCAGCCCCCCGGGGGCAGCCATCCTCGCGGTGTCCTTCCTCCCCAGCCCCCACTGTCTTGTCCCCTCCATCTTGAGTATACGTCCCAGGGTGCTGTCTACACTGCATGGGCCCCCCTCAGCACTTGGTGGCCAGCACCCGCGTCCTGAGGGTTCAGTGAGAATAGGAAACAAAGTTCAAGTGAGTTTTGAATAAGATTACAAAGCTACCATAGTAACAGGTTACCAGTGTCAGTCCTTTCTGGCTTTTCTTTTTCTTTAATATACTCTCTTTGTCTCCTCCACATGGATCTAAGGGCAAAGGCGTGTGTGCACTGCTCAGCAGGATTCATGGTGTGAAATGTATGAACAGTGTTAAGTGAGTGATATGTACTCTCATTCTAGGTGAATAAAAATCAGAAACCAGATAGTCGTTAACCAGATCGTCCGAAGAGCTCATTCAACCATAAGAGTGCTAGACAGGAATAAATTAGAGCCCATAACAAGTAAAGAAGGGTAAAATTGCATATTTTTATGATTATCATAATTTAGTGCTTGTTTATGTGTAACAGATAAAACAGTCGGTTTACCTTACACATGTAGATGTATCGTCAGATTACCATGAAATAAAATTTCTACCCAAAAGAAAAAAGATTTTTAGTATTTGGAAATCCAGAAAACCCTTCCTGGAAAGTCCATGTCTCGAACGAGTGATCTGGGCTACGAGTGTAGAATTCTGCCCAGCCTTTTATTTCCCTTACTTGTTGTCCCCTTAAAATCTTTGTTAAATGTTCTCCCCTTTGTATGAGGCCTAGGACCTTTGGCAGTCATTTCAGTTTTGAGCAGATTGCTAGAGATTAGAGAACTCACGGATGTTATTCTCACCTTTGACACAGAAATTCTTTTTAGGACTGTGCATGAGACGTGTCTATAAATAAGTAATGATATTTTTGTGGTCATAGCCTTAATATAAAACCAGGAGAGCTTTTATCCCCTTCAAAGTCGTCTTCTGTGAAAGCTGCACAGCTATCCCACCAACTCTGTCAGGATTCAGATTATTTGGGGAGGTTCCTTTTGGGGACTGCTCTCAAAGCTAGTTTCCAAGCCAACAAAACCAACCGTGTATTTCTTGTGTCAATTTCAGTTTTGAATAAATCAAAACATGCCCCCCAAATTTTAAGGATTGGCTCTCCATGACTTTATATCTGCCCCCAAAATAAAATTCACTTTCAAAAGAGAAAGGTTTTCCACCACTTAGCATAATCAAAATACTATACCTCGGGTTCTAGAGTTGTGGGGCTCTGAACAGATGCTGTTTTTCCGGACATGGTGCCCCTCGGTCGTATCACTAGAAACATATCAAGTTTTTTTGTCAATAACAACTGTTACCATTTTTATTCTAAAATCTGAAAATACCCCCGAAAAATATTTTTAACCTACCTTTCCAACTATTGTCGTTTAGCTAATTATGTCCAACTCCCGTCCAGAACTTTTTCCTGCCTTCTTCACGTGACATCAGATATGCCCCATCTCGTACCTATGTTCTTTGTTTTTCAGTGAATTACTCTTTAATTACTCTACTAAAGTATATCCTTTTTATGGATCTTTGTGGTTATTTGGTTTCTGATTTCGCATCTATTTCTGGTCTTCTACCTGACGCAATTCAAGATGTTCATCTTCGTCATCATGACGATAATCTCTGGGGTCCTCGGTGGGTCAGCTGCATCAGTTCACCTAACCCTCACTGCTGGAGGAGACTGGTATTAGAATTCCCATTTAACAGATGAGGAAGCTGAGGCTAAACGCACAAATACCTCGCCCAATGGCAAATGGCTAGGAAACGGGGAGACTGGGATTCAAACTCACATCCCCTGGGAGGCAGGGATTTCTCAACCTCAGCACTCTGACATCTGGGGCCAGATTATTCTTTGTGGTGGGGGTTTCACACACATCTCTGGCTTCTACCCACTAGAAGTCAGTAGCACTCCCCTACCCCATTATGACAACCAAAAATATGTCCAAACTTGTTAAATGTTCTCCAGCAAATATTTAAGGACTGCTGGCATAATCCCAAAGTCAGGCTTATGCCACATGATGGGTAATCATCAAAACTGAATCGGGGTTTTTCTTAAACCTCTTTCTCCACCCAAAACCTTCAGAGTCTGCATTTGCCAGGTGGGGAACAGGTGTCTGTCTGAAGCGTCTCGGTGGCATTCAGACCACAGACTAGATCCTAACCTCACCACACAACTGTTCTCTGAGTCACTCCCTCAGTTCTCATGAAGTAGGCTCTTCCCTCAGCCTTAACCCCCTGGGTTGCTGTTACGGGAGACAGTGTCGTGCTCAGACGGTCCTGACTGAGACAACGCACTCATTCTATTTCATGACCTCCTTTCTGTCTCTCCCTCTGCGGTCTTGATCTCATATTATCCGAATCAGATCCCGTAAACACTACTGAGCCCTAGGTATGTATGAAGCCCTGCTCTGAAGAGTGGATGAGTGTGGCCATTAAAACCACTATCGACTTGTTAAAGCGACCATCTAGGGCTGCCTGGGCCACTCAGGCGCTTAAGCGTCCGACCGTTGACTTTGGACAGGATCCTGAGATCAAGCCCCACGCTGGGTTCCCCGCTCAGCAGGGAGTCTGCTTCTTTCTCCCTAGCCCTCTCCCTCTGCCCCTCTCGAACTCACACACTCTCTTTCTAAAATAATAAATTTTAGAAAGTTAACCAGTTTTCTCCATTTAACAATAGACTTCCTCAAGAGGGCAATTATATTCATTAATATCTTGCTCACCCACCCGCCGCGGCCATGAAGCACTTGGCTTCGTACTTTATGGAGGCTCCTTCCCCCCCGGGCGGCAGGGGTGGGGAGGGAGAGCTGTCGGCAGCTTTCTCTCTTCCTTTTGACCCCTCACTCAGCAACCAACTCCTAAACCTTTTTGATGGTTTTGGGAACATTCCAAACTAGCGCCTCATCCTGGTAAAATCATTCTTTACCATATGCTCCAGATTTCTTGATGAAAACAGAGAATTGTAAAATATATTGCTTTATGGTTCTCCCTCTTGAGAATACCATTTTTATGAAGTTGATTAATAAAAATAGATGAATGAATATAAATTAATTTTGTGGATGTGTCAAAACTCAGTCTTACAGTTTACCCTTCCTTAAAGCTGAGTAATCCTTTCTACTCGCGCCTTGGATCCCCCTCGAAGTCACCATGATGGTGGAAAACCTGCAGTAAACTGCCTTTCGATGGGAGACTTGGGGTCCGTGGAAGACTGGGAGGGTCTGAATGCTAATATTACCGAGGCAGCTTACACCCCAGTGTCTAAGGTGAAACCCGCAGGTGACCCATCTCTTTCGTAGGTCCACACGAGTAGCTAGTGAGCTATTAACGTGCGCCAGCGATCCTGACTTGCCTGGATGGATTTTCAGTAGGCAGGTTGTGTTTAGAGAAAACCAAGGAGAAAATAACATGTTAACGGGAGTAAACTGTTTGGGGTCAAAATAACAATCTGGCCGATGTTTTTGTACTTGTGTGAGACATAAATAGAAAACTTGAGTTTGAGTTAGGCTTCATCTGAAGTTCCGAGCTTCGTGCTTCTGCTTGGGCACCTCCAGAGAAGGGCCCGGCGGGGCCCCTCTCGCCCTTGACGGCTCCATCCCTCTCTTCTTACAGAGTTTTATAAATGGACACTGACATGGACTACGAAAGACCCAACGTCGAAACCATCAAATGTGTGGTCGTGGGAGACAACGCCGTGGGGAAGACGCGCTTGATCTGCGCCCGAGCGTGTAACACGACGCTCACGCAGTATCAGCTGCTGGCCACCCACGTGCCCACCGTGTGGGCGATTGACCAGTACCGAGTGTGCCAGGAGGTAAGGTGTGCAGACTTTCTCTAGGCTCCTCGGGGCGCATCCCTGCCACAGCCAGGCTGATTTTCAAAGGGGGTCAGGGTAGTCTGCGCTTGCAAAATCAGGCTAAAGTTCTTAGTGCTGCCAAGAGAAAACAAAAGCAGAAGGCGCCCTTGGGGATCTGTCCTGAATGAGGGGGGCTTGAGTCCTGTGATTCCAGGAGGAGAATTCAGAATTAGCTCACATCCTGTTGGATGGAACAAGAAAACGCAGGTGGGACAAGAGGGCCTTGAGGGTGCAGACCTGGGCACCCTTCTCCCCAGGAGCCTCGGAATGATGCTGAGCAGGAATGCGCTGTCTCTCCCGCAGGTCCTAGAGCGGTCCCGGGATGTTGTGGATGAAGTGAGCGTTTCTCTCCGGCTTTGGGATACGTTCGGGGATCATCACAAAGACAGGCGTTTTGCATATGGCAGGTAAACCGAGGCCCGTGCCGTGCTGCTGAGCTCGAGTACAGTTTCCTTTCCGAAACCAGCAGCTCCTTCATAAGTCAACAAAAGCCACAACATTTGGCCTTGAAATGTGTTGCTTTCTGCACTGTGTTTAAGGAAAAAGGGGGGGGGGGAGAATGGTCTTGTTTTCTGATGTCAAGAAAACAGTCTGCCGTGACACTGGGTCTCTCCCAGGATGTCCCTCATTTTAAACACGCAGGGTTCGCTAAACTGGGACAGTTGCTAGAGGATTCTGGTGTGCGGTGGGCCTGGGCTGCTTTGATTGCTATTTTCCTGAATGCTACTTTATTTACCTTCTGCTAGAATGTTTTAAGTTATTTTAGCGCTTGGCCACCCCACTTCAGAAGGCCTCTTTGGTCTTTTCATGACCATATTAGCAGAGGCTGATGTTATTTGCTTTGGGCTTTGTTATCCAAAAAGTCTATTATTTTTATTTGAAGGTCGTTTTTTAAAAAGAAAGAAAAATATCTCTGAAATCCGTCGCAAGGCACATTTTTAGAATGAACTGAAGCACTGATGTCTAATGTTACATTAAAAATCAAGGAAAAATCCAAAGAGGGAAAAATGCAGTGAAATCCCTGTAGTGAGTCTGGGACGCTGATGTGACGAGCAGCATGGTCAGCTTCCTGTCACCCTAACTTAAGGTCTCTTGGTGAATGTCTTATAAGCCAGCCAAATCTAGATGAGGAGATTTTCTTACCCCTTAATTGTAAATTAACACATTTGATCTTAAGGTTAGAATTTAGGTGTCATGGATCCCTTGTGCCTTCCTAACGCCGAATGTCATGTGACCTCACAGGCTTAGATTAGATACTCAAGGCCATGACTTTCTCCTCGGTATTGAGATGGACATTTCTAAAAGTGCGGCTCTTCCTTCAAGCCAGTAGCTCTCTGAAGGCTCTGGACAGACTTTTGCTGGCATTTATCCACGTGGTCTAAAATACCAGCTGCTGAAAGGCTTCGTCCCATTCCTGAGAAGTTGTTCACACACGGCAAGAATCTGCCGTTTAGACCAGTTTGTTCATGGGGACTCAAGAGAGAGGCATGTGGGAAGGAAAACATTGATTTGACTGTCCTCTGGGTAATGAGGACTTTCGAGGTTAGTATCCAGTGTCCATAGATAACTCTTCTTCTCCTCAAATTTCCCTTTTCGACATTTCTTTTCTTTCTGTGGCGGTCTTGATTCTTACATTAGTTGCTGTTGGAGTGTTTCTTTTCTTTTATCCAATCGTTCCACATGTAGAAAAAGTACTGGCCACGTACCACGTAAGTACCGGGTGGTCGGCTTTGGAGTCTCTCTGGTTGTAGCCAGCATGGTAAAACGATGGCTTCAGGCGCAGTAAGGACGGATGCAGTAGGTTCCTGGGGACAGTGTATACTCTTACTTCTAAAAAGCTATCTGAGATGTACTGCCCTCAAGCCTCCGCGCTGAGCTTAGGGAGGTGTGGGGTTTCCCTGCTCCGATGGTGCCACTTGAATTTTAGGCAGTTGAAAGAATGAGTTTGGACTTGACCCCACAGTGTGACCCTTATCTTTTGGTGCTGGAAGGGCTGCTCCACTGTATGTGCGATTCCTGCTTAGCCCCCCGATGTATCTCGAGTCATCTGGCAACAGGTCATGCCTCTGTTTGCTCCCTCCCAACAAAAATAAGCTGCTCTTTCATGTGACCCCGTCAGTTCCAAGTGCATTGTTCTGCTCCCCGTCCGCGGTGCTAGGGTCTGTCCGCGCTGACCGGCTCCGCCTTCGATGCGGAAACAGGATGTGTTCTTGAAGCCAAGTTTGATCGTCCGAGCGACACAGAGGGGTTTCAGGAAGCACTCCCGTATTCTGGCCCAGCTCTCCGCGGGTCTCCGTTTATGTGCTTGTTTGTGCCTTCTGTTTCCTCTGTCTTCTCTGATCCTCTGCAGCCTGCAGGGGTCCTGACACAGACCCCACCACGGGCAGAGAACACGTCCCGCCAGCATCTTTCCCTAATGCAAAATCTGTGATTCCACATTGATGTGGCACCAAAAGAGTACATTTTGTGGGAGAGCCTGGTAGGAACAGGAGTTCCTTTTCCTCATTGCTTTGCAAGAGCTGATTGATTTCTTTGTGACTTCCATTTTTAGCTTTGTATCATTCAGGAAGGAAAAAAAATCCTAATTATAATTTTTGACAGTCAGTTTGGATTGCACACCTGCTTTCTGATGGATGTTTTGTCCTGTGCTTGGTGTCAATGATGAACCAGTGAGATGTGATGTATTCCTTATTCCTGGAAGTGTATGTGGAGCCTCTTTAAAATCCTTCATTTGATTCTTGTGACGGTTGAGTGAAACCAGAGTTGCCTTGGGCCTTGTCTTCAGCGTCCTCTGCTTCCTAGCGCCGGCGTCGTTAGCACGGTGTCCCCTCGAACATTCTCCGCGTGGACAGGCTCCACGGGCAGCGTGGATCCCGTGGGCCGGGGTGCTCTGGGTCTGCCTCCTTCAGTCTGTAATTTTCCCGCATGATAGAACTATAAGCAGAAGGGCATTAATTTTTTCAACCCATTTTTTAACCAACCGGAATAATAGTTCCAATTTATCAAAGGCTTACATGTGCCAGTCAGAATATTAGGTGCTTTGCCAACATTATTTCGGCTAATCCTTTCAGGAACCCGACAAGGCAGTGATTGTCTCCGTGCTACGGCTGAGGACAGAGTTGAGTTCTTTTACTACCGTAACCTGCCCAAGAGTGAGTTTCAGAAACAGAGTCCAACCCCCCTCTGCCTGACTCCTGGCTCCTATCCTCCTCCCGAGCCATGCAGCCTCGACCTCATTATAAATAGGGGCAGCTGGAACCCACCCCCACACTGATAAGCTGGGTGTCTCTTTGCTCTTTCGTATTTGTGCAAAGGCTTAGAACTAGAAGAAATCTCGGGCGCCTGGCTGTCTCAGTCGGTTAAGCCTCTGCCTTCGGCTCAGGTCATGATCCCAGGGTCTTGGGATCGAGTCCCACATCAGGCTCCCTGCTCAGCGGGGAGTCTACTTCTTCTGCCTCTGTCTACAACTCTGCCTACTTGTGCTCTCTCTCTCTGTGTCAAATAAATTAATTAATTAAATCTTAAAAAAAAAAAAAAAACTGGAAGAGATCTCACAAGGTCGCCTGGTTGACCTCTGTGCGTCAGGAAAGGGAATTAGCACCCAAGGAAGAGCATCGAGAGTAGGAGCCCTTCCACTCTTGGATGGAGAGGAGAGCTAGGAGAGCAGCGCCAGGACCGAGGCACGTGACACATGGGCATCTGTCAGACCCTCTCGTGTCTGGAGAGACAGACTCCAACTCTCCCGTAGCCTCTCTTCCCACCACCTACTTTCTATCCACTTTGGATGAACCTTTGAAGCTCTTTGCCGGATCTTCTAAGACATCGAGAACAAAACGGGACCGAGTAACCGTGACTGTGATTAATTGCTCCTTTTTGGCAAGGAGACGGCCTCTTTTTAAAGGGCTATCACTGCAGGTTTTCTCTCCGGAACCGTGATGAGAAGGAAACGTTCACAGTTAGGCACCTCGCACGGTCAGCACGGACAGGGAGGATGGGCTCTGCCTTTCCACGGGCCGCCTGCCCTCTCCTGTAGGCGCAGCGCACATCAGTGATTACCGATTTTATTGTTTCCTTTCCTTGAAAACCCCCACCATTGGTCGGTCTCAGGATCAGAGCGCCTTCAGGCACGTCATGGAGCCGTGTCCTTATGGGGCTGGAAGTGGTGATAACAGCAGCCACGACTGAATAGAGCCGTCGTGTGAGCCTGATGCTCTATTCTTGCGGCGACTCTGCAAAGGAGGAGGCGCAGAGTGGGCCGGGCCAGTCAGCTGGGAACGAGTAAGCCAGAACCTTCCCTGTGAGTTCTGTCGGACTCCAGAGCCCGCGTCTTCCCTCTCCACCATGTTGTGGCTGGAAACGCTGACTGAGGACCAGCTTACCCTCCTTGTCCTCCTATCCAGCCTAATAGATGTGGGCAGTGAAGACCAGCGCTCTCCATGTACCACCGGCTCTCATCTGCCGTTGTTGTGCCTCTTCAGTTCTTGAATGCATAACAAACAGCTTATTTCCTTAAATAGCCAAACATGAGTGCTTTCACTTTCAGTAAAAATGATACATCCAGGAGAGCATTGTGAAAGGGAGGAGAAACCTTGGGTACCTTCTATGGCATGCTTTCCCCTAAAAATGTAACTAGCATATCCAGAACCTTGCCCTTACACCCCGAAGCTGCTGGGCATATTTCCTGTTCAGTTGGAACTCATTTATGAACACAGATAATTCCTCCACGTGATTTTTCTCAAATGTTGTCAGTTCCTGTGAGAAGTACAGTTCGTGTTTTAAATGACAACGTTAATCAGAGCCATGGTTTCTGTGTGTCTAGATAAGATAGGTCTGGTTTCACAGTAAAGGTACATGTAATCAGATACACCGTGAATACCTCCCGTTCCGAATGCTCAGTTGAGGCTCTTTTAAAAATTCAGGACTCTGGGTGACCAGTGTTTATGCCTTTGTCTGGGATTGGCTGTACTTGTGGTTAATGGCAAGGGGAAAAGTAGGAAGTATCTAATGTGTCTGGAAGTATCTAAAGTATCTAATGTGCTTTGAATTAGCTCTTCTTGTCCAGGGCAGGTTATAAATGCTGGGCCAGAAGTAGCATTCTAATGATGATTTCAGGACACCAAAAAGCCTATTGGACCGTGAAATCTATCCAGTGCAGACGGGCCTGGGCCAAGACCAAGCTGAGACAATAAGGCACTCACCTTAGGCATAAAACATAAATAGGAATAACTTTTAAAAGATAGAATCACTGATTTTTTTTCTTTCAAGCTCAGAACGGCTCAGCGTGGCACTATCACTGCTCCTGACTCTTTAAAGTTTTCATACTTTATTCACCGTGGATTTTTTTTTTTTGCCTTATTGATTTTTTTAAAAACATAAAGCAGGCCTCTGGATTACAGAGTTTTTTGGCACCTCACTGAGTCTTGCACCTGAGATAAAAGCACCTCCTCAGTCTCAAGACCCTCTTCTTCTGGGTCCCGGCCCCGATGGTGGACATGAGAAGTGCGTAGCGAAACAGCAAGAGGAGGATCGTTCACAGTGTGCCTACTACATGCAGAGTAACCCAAACCACACTTCTAAATGTGGACACAAAAGGATCTAGGGAGATTATTGCAACCTCTGTCCTGAGGCTATTTAGTCCTGCGTACTGCTGGGGCCTAAAGAACTAAGATTTGCCCAGGTTATAGGAAACAGGAGAAAGGGGGCACCTGACTGGCTCAGTCAGTTAAGCATCTGACTGTTGATCTCAGCTCTGGTCTTGATCTTGGGGTGATGAGTTCAAACCTTGGGTGTGTGTGTGTGTTCCACACCCACTACTTAAAAAAAAGAAAAAAGAAACAAGTAGACTTGGAAGAATAACTAGCTGAACGAAGGAACAGGAATAGTTGTTCCCCAGGAGGTTGGACAAAACTGTGAGTTTGAGTAGGCCTGCCCATGCTGGTTGTTCCAATGTTGGAGTTCTAGGGAGAGGTAAATCAACAAATATTAGCTGGTCCCTGGATGATGATAAAGCGGCTGGTCTGCAAGCCAGTCTTTGTTACACACCGCCGTGGAATGAATCATCATGATTATCATGCTTTTTACTGAACCTCAGCCAAAAGGGAGGAATGTCTTAAAGATTAGAGACAGAGCCTTTGAGTGAAGGAAACCAAGGAAAAGAGCACATACTGTGTGATTCCATTTCTGTTACATCCTGGAAAATGCAATCCATGGTGACAGAAAGTAGATGGCTGGTTGCCTGGGAAAGAAGAGGGAGGGGGAAGGAGGGATTACAGAGGGACACGAGGAAACTTTGGAGGTGATGGAAATGTTTGTTATTTTGATTAGGAGGATAGTATTTGGTACATATGTATGTCAGAACTAATCAAACTGAACCCCTTTAAGTCCGCAAAGTTTAGTGTATTTAAATTGTATCTCAAATAAAAATCTTTATGGACAGTCAGAGTAATCTATGAAATGTGAGATGTGCATGGTAGACAATATATGTTTTTATTATTTATAGAACTTAATCCATATTGAAAATACAAATCATTTGTGTGAACTTAGGGGAAAAAATAGGACCAAATCCTGAAGAGATGACTGTGAGAAATGGGATGGTTCTAGAATCTCAAAGCTCTGTGATGAAACACTATCAAATTTTCCCCAAATCATGCTGACTCCCTTTTCCCAGAGATAAGCCCTCAGCTGTCTGGATCGGTCTGACCAAGGGGCCTGTGTCTGTAGCTGTGGCTGTATTTGTATCTTTTTCTAAGAAGATACATTGCACCAGATACCCTGTGATAACGGAATCGAGGACTCCATGTTCCCTGAAAGTTTCCTCTTTCTCCGTTGCTCCCTGAAGAGTAACAATGTGGACTTTTGTAGTTGGTTTCTTCTGGGACTGCAGAGGGAAGTGATGATAACCTGTGGGAGGGTACAGATGACCTTGTCCCTTTGTACTCAGTCCCCCTGGCTGAGGATTGGGTACAGAGGTGGGCGAGGAGTGTCCCTCCCCTGGGTTAGGTCGCTGCCGCTCCGCTAGGTGTGAGGCCCCACCCAGCTTTCCTTCTCCGGACTGAGCCCAGCCTGCCCACCCAGCCTCCTCTCCTGCTCCACTCATAGCAGTGTTTGCAGTTCTGTGTTCTCTGTAGCTGTAGACCCACAGATGTGCATGACATCCCTCTAGAAATCACAGCCCTGCCTACCTGTTCTTTACTAGTTAATCATCACCACTATTCTAAGAATTTAGGACAAGGGTCACAAACTCCCACAGGCCCCCTCCGTAGCTCCCCCCTCCCGTTACCTTTAGAATCCAGGTGAAATGGGTCTCCTTTATGTTCCACAGGGCACCGTGGCAAATCTCTGTCGTAGCCATGATCACACTCTTTGAAAACTGGCCCCTTCGCCATCTTCTGTTGCCCTTAGGCTTCTTCCTGGCTGTAGGACAGGCTTCTGTCTGCTCACCCTGGGTCGCCTGTGCTGGGGGCTTGGCACATAGGAGGAGCTTCGTGAATGTTAGCTGAATGCATGCATGAATCTGTCAGCCAGTCTCATACGTGGCAGGATCTTATAAGGATTTACAAGGAAATGACACTGTAAGAAACTCCAAACTGTTTCACTGGGTTGCATTTTATATTTGCATTTTTATATAGTAAGAATCACAAATCGTGTACCACACGTGAGGGTGATATGGATGGAAAAGTGTTGCCTAGCCTCTCCTTAATGAATTAACAAGTGAAAATATGGGCTGGGAAGCCAGGGAAAAAAGGAGAGAGGTACACTGAGCCACATCTCCAAAACCACCTTTTCCCCCAAGTTTTTAGATTTATAAATTCTTTTCATTACAGCCTTGTTTGAATGAGTATATTTTTTTAATATCTTATTTATGTATTTGAGAGAGAGCACGAGAGAGCGAGCGAGCACAGATGGGGTGGTGGGGCAGGGAAAGTAGAGGGAGAGGGAGAAGCAGACTCCCCGCTGAGGAGGGAGCCCACCGTGGGGCTCGATCCCAGCACCCTGGGATTATGACCTGTGCCTAAGGCAGATGCTGAACTAACTGAGCCAACCAGGTGCCCCTGAATGAGTTTTCTTAAACAGAAAATTACTTGTATTAATACTAACAATTTTCCAGTTGTAGGTTTCCTTTCTGAGTGTCATTTCCAAGATCCTTCTAAGCATCATTTTCTAGTATAGTTATGTATTTAAATACTTTAAATCCATTTGCCCAACAGTGACGGCATTCAGTAGGATTGAAGGTGAATTATTACTGCTTTGTGCTTAACCAAAGCAAATCAACAAAAATGCATTCAGCTCACTGCATACGAATGATTCAACACTTACACCACATGGTGGGAATGTATAGATTCTGCGCCAGAACACTCAGGCCGAGGACTGCACTGAGGCCAGACCGCCCGGCACGCAGAAAACGTGTCCTGCTCTGTGCCACGCCAGCTTGCTGCCCCACACTGTCCTTCCTGCTCTGGACCAGTACGTCTGGTATGGTGACCAGAAGACAAACACCAGAAAGCTGGGATTTCTTGGTCCAACTGAGCCCTGTCCCCGGGATGAATTTGTCCTTGGGAAGAGCAGTGCCAAACGAGAGAGCAAGAGGGCTTGATTGATGGGAGGGGTCACTCATGTTCCAGGACCTGGAAGGATGCGGGCTGCTGCCCAAACACTGCTCACATGACTAGGAAGGACCATCCGGCATGCATCAGCCCTGAAAAGCATTCATGGCGCCACAAGGTGCCAAAGAAACATGTCAATGAGGCCATCGAGTTGGGTAAAGAGAATAAGGGACATATACATTACTCAGCATATTAATGTCTTGCATTCTGTCTTCTTTTTCCCTTTTTTCTATTACTACTTAATAATTGCAAGCTTGACGAGTTGGGTCAAATAATAGCTAAGTGTGTTGACTTTTTATCAGTTTGTGCTTTTTTTTTTTTTTAAAGATTTTGTTCCTTTAAGAGAGAGAGCAAGCACAAGCAGGGGGAGAGGCAGAAGCAGACACCCCGCTGAGCTGGGAGTCTGATGCGGGGCTCGATCCCAGCACCTGAAGATCATGACCTGAGCCAAAGGCAGATGCTTAACCATCTGAGCCACCCAGGCACCCCAGTTTGTGGAACATTCTGATGAAGAAATATATTTCAGCCCATACAGTTTTTCCTTTTAAATTAAATAGTAAGAAGAGACCATTGAGTAATTCTGTAGTTTCTTCAGGAAATAATTCTATCACTAGCTTTCAGCAGTTACATGTCAATAAAGGACTGAGCTAGGAAGCCAACAAGAAAACCTCTCTTGATGAGTATGTTCTGACATTCTTACTCGTTGCAACATACGAGATACATCCCTGGTACCTTTGGAACCCACAATCATGTTTCTCTGACAATAATTAATACTGTAAAGTTCACAGGGCATTTTCACAGATATTTTTCTTTTTCTTTTTTTTTTAAAGATTTTATTTCTTTGACAGAGAGAAGCACAGCTAGAGAGGGAACACAAGCAGGGGAAGTGAGAGAGGGAGAAGCAGGCTTCCCGCCGAGCAGGGAGCCCGATGTGGGGCTTCATCCCGGGTCTCCGGGATCTGACCTGAGCCAAAGGCAGTCGCCCAACCAACTGAGCCACCCAGGCGCCCTCACAGATATTTTTCTTAATGCATTTTATCAACAGTCCCCTCAGTAAGTTTTAATGTTAGCCATTCATTAGGGGTCTAAAATCATTCCACCACTTTATTCTTCTCCCTGGAACCTGTGCCCCCCACCTAGAGAATATAGTCGGAAGGACAAAGTGCTGAATTACAGGAAGATAAAGTGAAAATTAGCAAATTGTCTTTTCAACTTATCACCTTGGCTATCTACTGATTTTTTTTTTTTTTTTTTTAGTTTTTGCTATGTTTTTTTTTAAACACAAGATGGTCAGGGCACCTGGGTGACTCAGTCAGTTAAGCGTCTGCCTTTGGATCAGTTCATTTTCCTCTGATCAAGCTCCACATTGGGCTCCCTGCTCACTGGGGACTCTGCTTCTCCCTTTGCCCCTCCCCCTGCTTGTACTCTCTCTCTCTCTCAAATGACTAAATAAAATCTTTAAAAAAATAAAAAACAAGATAGGCTGTGACCTGGAGGGGGCTCCCTTCAGCCTTAATTCTGTGTTACGTACCCAAAGTAACCTGCCTGTTTCTTTACACTTCCTTTGCTTCTGGAGATAATCTAATTCCACGAAGAGATCATTAATCCATTATTATCCTGGTGTTATGAAAGTATCCAATTAGATGGAATAAACGGATTTTTAGATAAATTCCAGTAATTAAAAAATATCTACTAAGTGGTTCATCTCTGCCATATACCAGAGATTTTGCATGGCTTTTCAGCAGTAATTGTCTGAAGAAACACAGTATCTCACAAACCGTTTTCACTCTTTATCAGGACCCTAATGTAGTCCTTAACGGACTTATTTTAGGCCTCACCTCGTTTCTTTTAGACTAGGACTGCAGACACCTTTGCTCTATAAGGCCTTTTTATTCGCAGAACAGTCATCAGGGGCCTCTTTCATCACAAACAGGGGTGTGGTACACAACGGGGGGGGGCAGCTAATAGGAATGGGATAAACTCTCTACAGATGAAACTTTGGGTACAGCGGGAAGATAGCCACATAAATAATTACCATTCGGCGTCGTGGCAGCGCTGACCTGCGGATGTCAGTATCGGGAACAGGGAAAACAGAGCTGCTCAGAGCCAGCTCTCTGGCTCCATTCCTGATTCCTCTTGTTCGCATCGCACATGCGGCCCCGAGCGAACCCCGTGGGCTCCCCGTCCCACCTGGCCTCCCTGCACCTGTATGTGGAATGCAGTCGATTCTCACCACCTGTGCTGCTCCCAGGCCAAAGTCATATCTTCTCTCCAGATTGCTACCTTTTCACGGGTCCTATCCTTCTACCTGCACCCCCCGACTCTTTCCCTCCCCTCCACCACCACCACCACCACCGCCGCCATTTAGTCTGTTCTCCTATAGCAGTGGGGTAGTCCTGTTGAAACCTAGATCGTGTCCTGTCATTTGCTCAAAAACCCCTAAGGGTCCACCAGTTCAAAGTAAGAGCCTGATACCATGAGGCCCTACCCATGTCTGTTCAGCAATACCTCCCTGAGCTCAGCTTCTGCTTCTCCTAACGGAGACATCCTGCCTCAGGGCCTTTGCACTAGCTCTTTCCTTTTCCACAGTGTTCTCCCTCCAGATAGAAGCATGTCAGCTCGCTCACTTCCCTCCGATCTTTACTGAAATGTCATCTGCTCAGTGAGGTTCTCCCTGGTCACTTCATTCCAAAAAGCATCTTCTGCTCCCTGGTTTTCCGTTGCCCTTCCCTGCTCTGTTTCCTGTCAGCACTCGGCACTACCTAGCACACCACATAGTTTACATATTCTTCTTGCTAATTGTCTCTGTTCTCCTCTAGAATGTGAGTGTGAAGATAAGCACAAGGACAGTGATTTGTCTTGCTAGTTACCTTTGTTTCAAAAGAGTTGGGAAGGTTAATTCCAGCGACCTCCCCTTTGGGTTTCAGGCTGACACGGAGGCTTCCCTCTATCTGCAGCTGGTCTTGCTTTCAGGAAAAAAAGTGACTAGTACCGGAAGGAAGTGACTAGTACCACTAGGAAGTGACTAGTACCACTAGGAAGTGACTAGTACC